>QRFJ01000513.1:995526-1180192 GCA_006176705.1 Cocos nucifera | reverse complement strand
ATCAATAAATGGGTTATTTTCTATCACATATGTGTATTTAGTGTCTGTGATACATCCTTTGAGTTAATGGTAATGATAATTCATATTTTCAAGAGTTGAAAATTTAAGACATGAATAATCATTATTAACTCATAAATTGCTCCCGACCATAGGATCATCACGAGGATGGTGATTGATCCGAAAGGTTGGTGTACAATCGCTTCTCTTTAGTAGATGAGTCTTGAGTCTACGGTGTGGAGACACTCGGAGCGAGAGTATAGGTACTCGTTAGAGAACGAGGGCACTGAGCGTGACCACCTCGAGTAGTCATTAGGGAAGTCTACCTTCTCGTCAATGACTGACTCGATGCTGCAGTAGTGTGTCTGGTTCTTTGACCTGAGATGCATCGACAGTTCACCTTGAGGGTGTTATAGTTTGACTACACCATTACTCGGTCTCCTAGCCATATGGAACCCTGAGGTGTATGTTGGCTATAGCATGTTCATTGTAGGAACTGGATTGCATCAAGATGGAATCTATCTACCTCGGTGGTAGAGGAGCAGCCCTATGATGATCATGAGAATCAAGTCCAGAAGCCCATGGCCATGGTAGAGTGAAATAATAGAAAGAGTTTCTATTTAGATTTTCACATTGGACTCGAATCGAATGATTACATCATATGACAGAAACTAGGGTTTGACGAGTTCACCTTAACCCTAATCTGATCGGGGCTCAAGATAGAAGAACTGAATCACACAGGTAGCTGCACCAAGAGGTTCGCATTCAGCTCTGATGGGTTGCCACCATATACTGCTAGGTGTCACTGGTGGATTTTGGGAGCAATTAGAATGATTTAGATGATCGATCATTCTAGCTGTTCGAATCAGAAGAGTTCTGATCCATCGAAAGGAGTTTCGATGATAGAGATCATGACATATCCCATTACCATACAGAACTGAACCTAACTGGGTCACACAAACAAGGGTTTGAATCTGGTGATCATCAATTGAACTGATCCAGTTCAATTGATCTGAATGAGATTCAATTAGGTTCAAGAAAATCGTGCTAGCACTCGATTGAACCTAACGTTCTTCTTTTACTATCATAAATAAGTTGTCCTGACTGAGCCAAAGGAGTTTGTGCTCAATCAGAGGCCTTCATATGGTCTGACTGGAGGTTGTCCAAGTCAGAAAAGGTTGTCTTATTTTGTAAGACATTACCTGCCATTTTTGGTCACCTGCCATTTCTTGTTCTTTGACTTTGGTCAAAAGTCTACCTTTGACTGGTCATTGACCATTTGACCACTTTTGACCACATGTCATGCACCTATTGGAGAGCTGGTGGGGGCCTGTCCCCCTGCAGAACCTGGCAAGGAGAAGGGCGCACGCCAAGGGTGGCGTGAGCCCAAGTTGGAGGCGCCTAGGAGTCCTTGTTGGACAAGGACTCCATCTCCTTTTGGATTCCAATTAGAGTTCTTCTAAGAACCAACTTTGACTGGTCTTAGGCACCCTCTAAGGAGGAATCCAGGGGACTCTATTCCCACCAATCAGATTTAGATCTGATTTCACAAAGGGTTGTGATTGGTTGGGAAGAAGAGGAGTTGGATCATAGCTAGTCTATAAATAAGACCCTGCGCCCAACTCAAAGAGTGATTGAAATCCAACGCCAAGGCTGCCTCCCTTCTCCCTCAAACCACCTCTCCCTCTCCTCTCCACTTCCAAGAAGTTTTGGATTTGTTGGTGCAATCAGATGAGAGAAGCGATGAAGCTAGAAGGCTTGCGCTGCTGCACAAGACCGGACTGCTGATCTTCAAAAGGATTTTGAAGAGTCTCCAGATCATATTAGATCAGATTTTTGGAGAATGAAAAGAACCGAGAGGATCTTCAGATCAAGCCCGAAGGAATCGGTAGAGGCTCAACTTGCATGGCTAGATCCCCAGAACAATTAACCGCTGGTTACATGATATCACGAATAAAATAGGATTAATCCTAAATCAAGTAAATAAAATAAAATTTAATTTAATTATATTTATATTTTTATTCTTAATTATTAGAATAATAAAAAAATCAGAATCTGAAATATTTTAGAAATCTAATTTAGATCAAAAAAATCGTCCCAACCAACAATCCGTCTATATGAATGATCATTCGATTTGAGTTCATTGTGAAATTCTAATAAAAACTTTTTTCTATTATTTCACACTACCATGGCTATGGATTTTAGGACTCGATCTTATGATCATCATAGGACTACTCATCTACCAAGGTTGATAGCTCCCATGTTGATGCGATCCAATTCCTACAATGAACATGCTATAGCTAACATACACCTCAGAATTTCAAATGGCTAGAAGATCAAATTATGGTGTAGTCAAACTATAACACCTCAAGGTGAACTATCGGTGGACCTCAGATCAAAGAACTAGACACACGCTGCAGCATCGAGCTAGAAATCGATGAGAAGATAGGCTCCCTTATGATTGCTCGAGGTGATCACGCTCAGTATCTTTGTTCTCTAACGAGTATCTATACTCTTACTTCGGTGTCTCCATATCATAGATTCAAAACTCATCTATCTAAGAAAGTGATCGTACACCGATCTTTCAGATCAATCATCATCCTCGTGATGAACCTACAATCAGGACTAATTTATGAGTTAATTATGATAACTCATGCCTTAAATTCTCAACTCTTGAGAATATGTGTTATCATGCTATTAACTTAATGGATGTATCACAGACACTTTAATACACAATATGATAGAATAAATAATTTTTTAATTAATTTAACTCAAAATTATGAAAATATCCCTAAAATATATTTAATAAGTGTTAGCCAATTTGGCTTCTTAGGCACACATCTAATATTTTGCTCGATCCTGAGAGCTTTGGCTTTGAGAGGATAGGATTTCATGTCATCTTTGTAGGAAAGCAGGAAGGGGTTGAGCTGCCATCCGAGCATCTGAAGTTTAACCCTTATGGCTCAAAGGCTTCCTCAGCCATTATGTTCTCAGAAACTATGACTGAGGCACCGAAGGAGTTGTTTAAAGTCATATTAAGAAGCTTTACCTAGGTTTTCTATCATGCATCAGCATTCGATGGAGGGGTTCTTTATTTCGAGTTTGGGACGTAGTTGAATTTTAAGCAAACTCTGCCTCGATCTCGTCGAATTCTCTATCGTTGCCACTTTTTGGTGGCTCAGGTGATGGCGTCTGAGGTTGTGCCACCTTCATATCATGGAGGGTGTATATCCGAGCAACTGGAAGAGATTTCGATGCTAGGTCGTATAGTCATGGACTTCAAAAATACCTGACTTTGACATCGGTGGAAAGTCCATCACCTTAGATCTCACACTCCGCAGACCTAGATACCCTTTATGCAATCCTAAAGCCTCAAGTCTTCAGAGAATCTTCTTCTTCATATCGATGGTCTCGGCTTCGTCAGGCTTTTTAATCGTGCCTTCGCATTCGAGTTATGCTTTTGTAATTTCATTCGAGTTGTTTACTGTTATTCTTTGTAAAAGTAATTGGATCATTACTCTTATAAAAAATTTTCCTTTATGAAATAAAATGCTTTTATTTTCTTCACATTGTACTTTATTTCTGTTATGTTTATATTATTAACTATCCCGATCAAAGGGACTTTAAACCCGTGCGGGTTTCTTTAATTGAGTAGATCTAAGATGGTTCCGATATGAGAAACTCATTGTTTAATATCCTAAACAAAGATAATTTTGTTGAGTGTTGATGCAGAAACTTGTCGTCGTCGGAGTTGAGGCCGAAGAGGCTGCCGCCGGGGACCTGCAAAATAAAGTCTCACTCGGAATCGGTGGGTGTGGCTCTGGAAGACCCACCGACGCTCAAGTTAGTTCCTGTCAACAGGAATGGAGTGCTTGATAGAGTATAGAGGAGAAGAAAAGGATTTTCAGAACCTGTCGTAAAGGTATCCGGAGGGTCCTTTTTATAGAGGGAGCTTATTGTAACCATCCTGATCAATGCCGGTCGTTATTGTTGATCGTTATTGCTGATAAATGTTGATCGTTATTGCTGATAGATGCTGATCGTTATTGTCGATCGTTATTACTGTCGTGTAACCATAGCGAGATTGATTGCCTGCAGGAATCCATCATAAGAAGTTCGGCCATTGAGAAGCTCGTCCATCGAAGAAGTCTATAGGGAGTCCGGCTTCCGTAGAAACTCGGCCCGAGAGGAGGTTTTGGGGAAGTTCGGCTCCCGCAAGGGTCTGGCTGAAGCCCGGACGCTGGGAGTCCGAAGGAGTTCGGCCCGGAGCCTAGGCGCTGGGGAGTTCGGCCGCTGGACAGGAGTTCGGGGAGCTCGGCCGCTAAGAAGGTTGAAACAAGCTCGGTCGCCGGGGTCTCGGCCGAAGCCCGGTCCGCTCGGAGTCCAAAGGGGCTCGGGCAATAAGTAGTTCGGCCACTTGAGGAGTTCGGCCGCTAAGAATCTGAAGCTCGGCCGCTTGATAGTTCGGTTGGTTGAAAGACTTCGGCTGAGGCTCAGCCGCTGAGAAGCTCGGTCCGGATGTAGTAGTTCAGCTAGGACGCGTCCGCTGAAGTTCTTCCGCATTGACCACATCAGGCTGGGATCGAACTTGACTTTGGCAGGAGCGGGATTTATCCCCAACACTAGCCCCCCCACTCCCGAGTTCGAAATTTGAAGGAAGGGAGTGCGGATAAGGCGACTGCCAAAGTTTTTCTTTCCGGGCTTCGTATTGGTCCATGTCGAAGTTCGGGGGAGATTTCATTTCTGGTTAAAGTTGATGCTGAAGTTGAGGCTCTCCAGCCGAGGTTGATTCGGTCAAAAATCCTAACTCTCGCCGAGGTCGAAGTCGGCGCTCTTCAGCCGAGGTCAGCCTAGTCGCTCGGGGGGATCTTATTTGGCCGAAGTTGATAAGATTGCTTGGAGGATATCTCATCTCCTTTGGCTGAGGTTGATGTAAGTGCTCGCGTTAGGACGAGGTCTTCCTCCTGTTCCCAACGGGCTGTGGGGGCACATGCGGTCCGTCGCCCGAGCTTCTCCCCCCATCTCGTCTAAGGTGAACGAGGTCTTCACTTTGCTCGCGTTAGGACGAGGTCTTCCTCCTTTTCCTAACGGGCTGTGGGGGCACATGCGGACCGTCGCCCGAGCTTCTCCCCCCATCTCGTCTAAGGTGAACGAGGTCTTCAACTTTGCTCGCGTTAGGACGAGGTCTTCCTCCTGTTCCTAACGGGCTGTGGGGGCACATGCGGACCGTCGTCCGAGCTTCTCCCCCCATCTCGTCTAAGGTGAACGAGGTCTTCGACTTTGCTCGCGTTAGGACGAGGTCTTCCTCCTGTTCCTAACGGGCTGTGGGGGCACATGCGGACCGTCGTCCGAGCTTCTCCCCCCATCTCGTCTAAGGTGAACGAGGTCTTCAACTTTGCTCGCGTTAGGACGAGGTCTTCCTCCTTTTCCTAACGGGCTGTTTTTGCTTATTTTTCTCTTGCCATCCCACAATTCTTATGCCAAAAACCAAAAACGCAGAACAAAGAAATTCATTGATGATACATTCTCAGATTTTCTGAGTTCCATGGTCGAGGAAGCATTATTCCTCCGAGTTCCTTCAAGCGATAGGTTCCGGGTCGGATGACTTCTGTTACCTTGTACGGACCTTCCCAATTTGGAGCGAGCTTTCCTTGACTCTGAGGCTGAGTGATAGCAGCTCGTCGGAGCACTAAGTCCCCTACTCTGAACGTCTTATTTTTAACCCTGGAGTTGTAGTACCGAGCCACCTTCTGCTTATAGGCTGATATCCGGATGCGAGCTTCCTCCCTCTTTTCTTCCAGAAGGTCGAGGTTGACTCTGAGGTTTTGGGGGTTGTGCTGTTCATTGAAGCCTACAACTCGTGCGGAAGGGAGCTTAAGTTCAACCGGGATGACTGCCTCAGTACCGAAGGCCAAAGCGAAGGGTGTTTCTCCAGTCGGCACCCTCTGAGTAGTTCGGTACGCCCAGAGGACATGGTAGAGTTCGTCTACCCAGGCCCCTTTTGCCTTATCTAGCCTCGTTTTGATTCCCTGTAGCAAGGTCCGGTTGGTTACCTCAGCTTCCCCATTGGTCTGCGGATGAGCCACAGAAGTGAAGCGCTGGGAGATGTTTAATCCTTCACAAAACTCTGCGAACCTAGCCCCGGCGAATTGTCGCCCATTGTCGGTTATAAGGGTTCGGGGCAGGCCGAACCGACAAACTAGTGACTTCCAAACAAAGTCCTGTACTTTGGCCTCGGTAATTTTCGCGAGTGGTTCGGCTTCGACCCACTTGGTAAAGTAGTCAATCGCGACTAAGAGGAACTTCCGCTGTCCCGACGCTGTCGGGAAAGGGGCCGAGTATGTCCATTCCCCATTGCGCAAACGGCCAGGGTGAATTAAGCGGAGTGAGTTCGGATGCCGGCCGTCTCTGCACACTAGCATTTTTCTGGCAGCGGTCGCACTTCTTTACGTATTCCACAGAATCGCGAAATAAGGTCGGCCAATAATACCCTTGCCGAAGTAGCTTTAGCGACAAAGACCTTGCTCCTAAATGGCTTCCGCAAAGTCCTTCGTGCACATCCCATAGTGCAATATTGGCTTCTGAAGGTCGAAGGCATCTCAACAATGGAAGGGAGTACGACCTTTTGTACAACTGGCCTTCGTATAAGACGTAACGGGAGGCCTGATTTTTGAGTTTTCGAGCTTCTTTTCGGTCATGAGGGAGAACCCCCTCTTTAAGGTAGGTGACCAGTGGGTCAATCCAGCTGGGCTCGAATTCCGTCTGTAGGACATCCTGAGGTTCTTCCGTGGTTGGGTACTTCAGAGTTTCCTGAAACACTTCTTTGGGTAGTTCGGCTGGAGCCGAAGTGGCCAGTTTGGAGAGAAAATCGGCTCTCGCATTTTCTGTCCTTGGGATATGTTGAATGACGAAATTATCAAAGGCCGGGGTTAAACTTTTCACTTTCCCGAGGTATCTCGTCATGCTCTCTTCTCTTGCTTCAAAGTTGCCGTCAACCTGACCGACCACTAATCGGGAATCGCTGTAGACTCGAAGCCGATCTACTTGTAGCTCCTTTGCTATTCTTAATCCCGCAATCAGCGCTTCGTATTCGGCTTCGTTGTTGGTAGCGGAAAACTCGAAGCGCAGCGCGAACTCGGCGACAACTCCCTCGGGGCTGACCAAGACTAGCCCTGCACCAGCTCCAATGGAGTTGGAAGAACCATCCACGTGTAGAATCCAGAAGCCTTCAGAGAGGTCGGCCCTTTCCTTTGGGAAGTTCGGCTGTGATGGTTCGACTTCATCAAGGCTCGATCTCGCCTCTGTATTTGTCTTGCTTGATTCAAGTTCGGCTTCGTCCGGAATAGTGCATTCTAATACAAAATCTGCCAGTACCTGGGCTTTGATTGATGGCCTGGGCTGATAGTTGATGTCGAACTCCGTGAGCTCCATTGCCCATTTTGCGATTCTTCCGGAAGCGTCTGCTCGGTGGAGAACTGCTTTTATTGGTTGGTCCGTGAGGACCGTTATGGTGTGCTCCTGAAAGTAAGGTCGGAGCCTCCTGGCGGCAATTACGAGACAGTAAGATAATTTTTCTATCCGGGTGTATCTGGTCTCCGCGTCCCTTAGGACTCGGCTCACGTAATAGATCGGGCGTTGTGTTTTTGCTTCTTCCCTAACGAGAACCGCCGCCAGGGCCACCGAGGAGACAGCTAAATACAAGAACAACTCTTCCCCAGGTTCAGGTTTTGCCAGCAGAGGGGGCGTGCCGAGGTAATTTTTGAGTTCCTCAAATGCTTGTTGACACTCTGCCGTCCAGCTGAAATCCTTTGGTCGCCTGAGAACCTCGAAGAAGGGCAAGCAACGTTCAGCCGACCTCGAGACGAAGCGATTTAGGGATGCCACCCTTCCGGCCAAGCGCTGAACTTCTTTAATTATCTTTGGAGTGGTCATTTCTTGAATAGCTCGGATTTTCAGGGGGTTTGCCTCAATTCCACGTCTCGACACCATGAACCCAAGAAATTTTTCCAGAGGTTACGCCAAAGGCGCATTTGGTAGGGTTCAGTCTCATCTTATGCTTCCTCAATGCATTGAAGGTCTCTTCAAGGTCGGCCAGATGGTCAGCTGAAGCTCGGCTTTTGACGAGCATATCATCCACGTACACCTCCATGTTGCGGCCGATCTGCTCCTTGAAAATTTTGTTGACTAAACGTTGGTATGTTGCTCCCGCATTCTTGAGTCCAAAAGGCATGACCTTATAGCAGTAAAGACCTCGGCTAGTGATGAAGGCTGTTTTTTCTTCGTCTTCAGGCGCCATACGTATCTGGTTATAACCAGAAAAGGCGTCCATAAAGCTGAGGAGCTCATGACCCGAGGTTGCATCTACCAACTGATCGATCCTGGGCAAGGGGTAACTATCCTTTGGACAAGCCTTGTTTAGCTTTTTGAAGTCGACACACATCCTCCACTTGTTGTTTGCTTTCTTGACAAGAACCACGTTCGAAACCCAAGTCGGGTAATGAACTTCCCGGATTAGATTGGCTTTAAGGAGTTTATCTACCTCTTCAGCGATCGCTTTCTGCCTCTCCGGGGCATGCTGGCGTAGTTTTTCTCTTACCGGCCGGTGTTTCGAGTCAACGGCCAGCCGATGTTCCATGACCTCGGCGTCGATTCCTGGCATATCTGCTGGAGTCCAAGCGAAGACGTCTGCGTTCCTTCTGAGAAAAGCGACGAGTTGCTCCCGAACCTCGGTTGCCAGGTTGGAGCCGATCTGCACCACATGGTCTGATTTTCCATCATTTAATGACACAGAGACGAGGTCCTCTGCAGGCTCAGCTCGTTCCTCAGCGAGGTCGTCACGGACATCCAGTCCGTCAACCAGACAGGGGTCGGGCTGATCTCCCTTATACAAGGCGATTGAGTAACAATACTTTGCTAGGGTCTGGTCTCCTCTGACTTCTCCAACCCCATAGTTCGTAGGGAACTTCATCTTTAAGTAATAAGTCGACACGATTGCCCGAAGGGCATTTAAACCAGGTCGACCAAGGATAGCATTATAGGCGGACGGCGTCTTTACGACTAGGAAGTCGACCTGAGCTTTGGCCTGCTTTGGGTACTGCCCTGCTGTTACGGTCAAAGTTATGATACCTTCGACTGGTACGGTGTTGCCAGCAAATCCAACTAGCGGAGAATTCACCGAGCTCAATCGATCATCAGGTAGGGACATTTTCAAGAAGGCACCGTAGAACAATACATCAGCCGAGCTTCCATTATCTACGAGGATGCGGCGTACATCGTAGTCAGCAATATTCAACGAAACTACAACCGCATCATTATGCGGAAGTTGGATTCCCTGACCATCCTCCTCGGTGAAGACTATAGGCTCCGAGATCTTCCGTTTCTTCATCGATCCTTCAAGCCTGCTGGTTTTCTTTTTGCTGAGATCCCCCTAAGATAGTGTTGATGACGCCAACAGGTGGCCGGTCTTCTTGTTGGTTTTCCCCGCTTGGCGTTAGCGTTCTTGGCCGATCTTCCGCCCCCTCGGGCCGCCTTCGAAGAAACCGACTTAGTCTGCCTCGCCTGACGAGCTCTTCGATCTCGTCCTGGAGTTGAATGCACTCCTCCGTGTCATGACCGTGATCGCGATGGTAGAGGCAGAACTTGTTGGGATTACGCTTGTAAGGGTGAGAGCGCATTCTTTCTGGTCTTGGAAGCCGTTCTCGGATCTCCATCAGAACTTGAGTCTTCGGGGTGTTTAGGGGGGTGTAGTTGTGAAATCGTCGTAGGCGGGGAGAACTTCGGCGCTGAGGAGAACTTCGGCGCTGAGGAGAACTTCGGCGTTGAGGAGAACTTCGGCGCGTCCTTCCGTCAGAGCTTCCCCGCTTCCGAGCTTGAGGGGGAATCCGAACTTGCTCGCGACCAGGGGGAGTCCTGGAGCGTGGCCGAGCTTCAATTCGCTTCCTTTCTTCGGAGGGTCTATCCAGCCTGCCGATCAGCCGTTTACCACCGATTTCACCATCCTTAGCTTCGAAGGCCTCCTCTGCCCGGGCATAACTTTCGGCCCGAGCCAACATATCGGCAAAGTCCCTGGGATACTTTTTTTCCAGGGAGAACAATAGGTCATTTTTCTGAAGGCCGCTCTTGAGCGCGGCCATGGCGACCGATTGATCCAAGGTCTCGGACTTCTAACGCAGCGGTATTAAACCGAAAAATGAAAGCCCGGATGGATTCCCCTTCTCTCTGCCTGATGGCCATTAAGGAGTCTGAGCTTCGGCGTGGACGCCGACTACTGACGAAGTGGGCCGCGAACTGTTGACTCATTTGGTCGAATGACAGGATGGTACTCGGCTTGAGTGCCGAATACCAGTTTCTGGCGGCTCCTTTAAGAGTAGAGGGAAAAGCCCGGCACAGGATGGCGTCTGGCGCGCCATGAAGCAACATCGTCGTCCGGAAGGCTTCCAGGTGGTCGACCGGGTCAGTGGTCCCATCATAGCTCTCAAACTGTGGGAGTTTGAAGTTCGGCGGGACTGGTTCTTGCATAATTTTCTGTGAGAATGGAGGGTCGGTTCGGATCTCATTACCATATGAGGGAGGAGCGTGGCGGAGTTCTTCGATCCGACGACTCATTTCCAAGAGCCTTCTATCCAGGAGATCTTCGTGGTCTCTCATTTCTAAAGTCTTCTTGCTGATCGGATGAAAAGCTTCTCCCTGGGACGAGCTGCGGTCTGAACAAGGGCTCTCCTTCCGTTGCTTTCCTTTTTCGGGAATTGGAGGTCGGGTAGCCCATGTCGATTGCCTCTGGACTGGACAACGCGGCTCCGGAGGATCCGAAACCGGTTGGACTGGTACGGCGGCTTGCTGGTGCATGGCCTGTACCGCTTGAACGGCCTCGGTGAGGCCACGAACCTGCTGGACGAGCAGGTTGAACTGTTCAGCGTCTACCGCGGCCTGGATTGCCGGGACTGGAGCGGTAGCGGACGGACCTGGACGGGATCGGGCCGCGGAGGCCGCCGATCGCCGAGTTGCAGAATGAGCCTGAGTCACTGGGGCTGGAGCTGGAGCGGATGGACTCGAACGAGATCGGGCCGCGGAGGCCGCCGATCTCCGAGTGGAGGCTCTCCTGGGGGGCATCTTTTCTCTTTGGAAGGGGATTTGAATTAAAAAAAAAAAGAAAGGTCTCTCGAGCACTCCTTTAAGAACAAAGGAACACCGGCTTTCTTTAAGAAGGAAATCTTCGTCGGTAGGCCCTTCCTCTAGCACCAATCTGTTGACGCAGAAACTTATCGTCGTCAGAGTTGAGGCCGAAGAGGCTGCCGCCGGGGACCTGCAAAATAAAGTCTCGCTCGGAACCGGTGGGTGTGGCTCCGGAAGACCCTCCGACGCTCAAGTTAGTTCCTGTCAACAGGAATGGAGTGCTTGATAGAGTATAGAGGAGAAGAAAAGGATTTTCAGAACCTATCGTAAAGGTATCCGGAGGGTCCTTTTTATAGAGGGAGCTTATTGTAACCGTCCTGATCAATGTCGGTCGTTATTGTCGATCGTTATTGCTGATAAATGCCGATCGTTATTGCTGATAAATGCTGATCGTTATTGCTGATAAATGCTGATCGTTATTGTCGATCGTTATTACTGTCGTGTAACCATAGCGAGATTGATTGCCTGCAGGAATCCATCATAAGGAGTTCGGCCATTGAGAAGCTCGTCCATTGAAGAAGTCTATAGGGAGTCCGGCTTCCGTAGAAACTCGGCCCGAGAGGAGGTTTTGGGGAAGTTCGGCTCCCGCAAGGGTCTGGCTGAAGCTCGGACGCTGGGAGTCCGAAGGAGTTCGGCCCGGAGCCTAGGCGCTGGGGAGTTCGGCCGCTGGACAGGAGTTCGGGGAGCTCGACCGCTAAGAAGGTTGAAACAAGCTCGATCGTCGGGGTCTCGACCGAAGCCCGACCGCTCGGAGTCCAAAGGGGCTCGGGCAATAAGTAGTTCGGCCACTTGAGGAGTTCGGCCGCTAAGAATCTGAAGCTCGGCCGCTTGATAGTTCGGTTGGTTGAAAGACTTCGGCTGAGGCTCAGCCGCTGAGAAGCTCGGCCGAATGTAGTAGTTTAGCTAGGACGCGTCCGCTGAAGTTCTTCCGCATTGACCACATCAGGCTGGGATCGAACTTGACTTTGGTAGGAGTGGGATTTATCCCCAACATTGAGTATCCTGAACAAAGGGATTTAATCCGAAGCGATTTCAATCTAAGAAACTCGCTGTTAAGTATCCCAAACAAAAAAAAATTTTGTTGAGTATTTCAAACAAAGAGATTTAATCCAAAGTGATTCCGATCTGAGAAATTCACTGTTATGTATCCCGAACAAAGAGATTTAATCTGATGTAGTTTCGATCTAAGAAATCCACTGTTAAGTATCTCGAATAAAATAATTTTATCCGAAGTGGTTCTGATCTGAGGAACTCGCTGTTAAGTGTCTCGAACAAAAAATTTTTTGTTAAGTATTTTGAACAAAGGAATTTAATCCAAAGTGGTTTCGATCTGAGGAACTCACTGTGATGTATCCCGAACAAAAAGATTTTTGTTGAGTATCTCGAACAAAGAAATTTAATTTGAAATAATTCTGATCTGAGGATTCCATTGTTAAGTATCCCGAACAAAAAAAATTTTGTTGAGTATTTTGAATAAAGAAATTTAATTCAAAGTAATTTCAATCTGAGAAACTTACTGTTAAGAATTCCGAACAAAGAAATTTAATCCAACTTTCTTTTTCAGTTCAATAGCCATGCAAATATTTGTCTGACAAAGAAAGTAGTTGAACTTGAAAAGCTGCTCATTTATTCATTTCATTGGTAGTACATCTGGAGATTAGCTGAATTTCATGACTTGGGAAGGAGTGTCCCATTGAGTTGTTTTAGTCGATAAGTCTCTGATCACACAACTTCATCGACCTGATAAGACCCTTCCCAGTTGGGTGAAAGCTTTCCTCGCACAGTTGGCTTGGATACTTTTGCTCTCCAAAGGACAAGATCGTCGGCCTAGAATTCTTTTGCCTTGATGCGAGAATTATAATATCTGACGATCTTTTGCTGATATGCGACCATCCTCACCACTGCTCGTTCTCTAGTTTTCTCGATCAGCTCAAGATTGGCTTTGAGCCAGGTTGGATTAGTATCCTCGTCATATTCTTCGACTCTGATGGAGGAGAGCCTGAACTCTACTAGTATGACAGCCTCAGTGCCAAATGCTAAGTTGAAAGATGTTTCGTCTGTCGAGAGCCTTTGAGTGGTTCGATAAGCCTATAAAATATGGCAGAGTTCTTCTGCCCACGACCCCCCAGTTTGGTCTAATCTAGCTTTGAGACCTTGAAGGAGGGTTCTATTGGTCACTTTTACTTCTCCATTCGCTTGTGGATGGTCTATTGAAATGAAGCACTGCTCTATCCTATGATCTTCACTGAAGTCTTTTAGTCGGGAACCATTGAATTATCTCTCGTTATCTAAAATCAATACTTTTGAGAGTCCATAGCGGTAAATGATTGATTTTCAAATAAAATCTTAGACCTTCGTCTCCGTGATTTAAGCTAAGGGCTCGGCTTCTATCCACTTGGTAAAATAGTCAATAGCCATGAGTAAAAATTTTTGCTGGTCAGAAGCTCGAGGAAATGCGCCTAAAATGTCCAATCCCCACTAGGCGAAAGGCTAGGAGGATTCAATGGGAGTCAGGAGAGATGCGGGCTGACGCTGAATCCGGTCATTGCGTTGATATTATTTACATCTCTGAATGAAATTTTGAGCATCCTATTGCATTATGGATCAGTAATATCCTTGCCAAAAGATTTTGTAAGATAAGGATCGACCCTCCAAATGATTTTCGTAGATTCCTTCATGAACCTTCCGTATAGCGTAATTGACCTTCGAAGGATGCAAATACTTTAGAAGCGGCAAGGAGAAAGACTGCTTGTACATATCATTATCGAGCAATATATACCTGGCTGCTTGATTCCTGACTTTTTGAGTTTCTTTTCGATTTGACAGTGTTTCTTCTATCTTCAAGTATTTTATGATGGGGACCATCCAGCTGGGCTCTTCATTGATTTGTTAAATTATGTGGGACTCTTCTAAACTCAAAATTTTTAAAACTTCGAAGTAGGTTTCTCTTCTCAGATCGGTGGACAGCAAAGATGCAAGCTTTGATAAAGCGTTCATCTTAACGTTTTGTGCCTGGGGGATCTGTTGGATGTTAAAATATTTGAAGGATGAGGTTAAATCTTTTATCTTTTGGAGGTATTTCTTCATATTTTTCTCTCGAGCTTCGTATTCTTTCCTTATTTGCCCCTCCACAAGCTGAAAATCATCGTACACTTTCAGGCATTGGGCTCCGATTTGCTGAGCAATTTTCAATCCAGCGATCAGGGCTTCGTATTTTGCCTTATTATTGATAGTCAAAAGTTCGAAGTGGATGGCATATACTGCCACATCCCCATCTAGATTGAAAAGGATAATTCCAGCTCCTAATCTTGTTGAGTTCGAGGACCCGTTAATGTGCAAGACCCATGTTTTCCCCGAAACTTTCTGATTCGGCTTCGGATCTTCATTGCTTTGTGAGCTTGCAGGGTCTTCACGTCTAGTCATCGAATTTTCTTCTAGGGGCTCCCCGCTTGGTATTGTACATTCGAGGACAAAGTCTGTCAAAACTTGGGCCTTAATGGATGGCCTCGATCGGTAGTGAATATCCAACTCTGAGAGCTCCAAAACCTACTTTGCTATCCGTCTGAAAGAATTCGGCTGATGTAGTACCGACTTCAAAGACTGGTCCATGAGTACTATCATAGTATGAGCTTGAAAATAGGATCAGAGTTTTCTTACAGCAATAATCAGTGTGAAAATCATCTTTTATAACTTTGCATATCGAGTTTTCGCATCATGGAAGACTTTGCTGATGTAGTATATGGGCTTCTGGACTCGTCCCTCTTCCCAGACAAGGACCGCATTGATTGCCGTGGGTGATACAACAAGGTTGAGATAAAGCTCCTCACCCGATAATGGTTTGGTGAGCAGAGGTGGGGAACCGAGATATCTTTTCAGCTCCTCGAAGGCCACCTGGCACTTTGGGGTCCATTGAAAATCTGTCGGTCGCTTGAGTGTTTGAAAGAATGGTAGGCACCTTTCAACTGACCTAAAAATAAAATAGTTAAGAGAGGCAATTTTTTCAGTCAAGCTCTATACCTCTTTTATAGTCTTCGGGGGTGACATTTTCAGATTTGCCTTATTCTTTTCTGGATTTATTTCGATTTCTTTACGAAAAATCATGAAATCGAGAAACTTGCCGGTAGTAACTCCAAAAGCACACTTCATGAAATTTAATTTCATTTGGTATCGTCGAAGTGTGTCAAATGTTTCATAGAGATCATGCACATGATCAGATATCGATCGGCTTTTCACCAGCATATCAGATATAAGCCTCCATGTTCTTGTCAATCTGGCCTTTGAAGATCTTATTGACCAGCCTTTGGGTGGCTCCTGCATTTTTTAGTCGAAAAGGCATCACCCTATAATAGTAGAGCCCACGGTTAGTAATAAGGGCCATTTTCTCCTTATCTTCCGAGGCCATCCGAATTTGATTATAACCGGAGAAGGCGTCCATGAAGCTAAGGAGTTCATGCCCAGAAGTGACATCGACCAGCTGATCAATTCGCGGTAATGGGTAGCTATCTTTAGGACAGACTTTATTTAAATTGATGAAGTCGATGCACATATGCCACTTTTCATTTATTTTCTTTGCTAAAACAATATTTGCCAATCAGTCTGGGTACATAGCTTTCTGGATGAAACCGACCTTCATCAGTTTGTCCACCTCCTCGGTAATTGCCTTTTAGCATTCAGGGATAAAGCTTCGCTTCTTCTGCTTTACTGGATGATAGGTTGGGTCCACCTTCAGATAATTAGCCATTATCGATGGGTCGATTTTCGGCATATCAGTAGCTGACCAAGCGAAAAGGTTCACGTTTGCCTGCAAAAGATCGATCAGTTAGTATTTTGTTACCTGATCAAAGCAAGACCCAATTTTCACAGTCCACTAGGGATTCTCCTTCTCCAGTGGTATATCCTGAAGGTAATCAGATAGTTGGACTTGATTTTCTATGAGGTCGTCTCGTGCATCCAGCCCTATTAAGAACTTTGGTTGGTTTTCCGCAGAATCCTCTGTTTGGAGCTTAGCGGCGAAGCACTGCCGAGCGATGGTCTGGTTGCCCTGAACCTTTCCCATGCTATAAGCTGTTGAGAATTTGATCAGGAGATGATAGCTGGATACGACAGCCCTTAGCTTCCACAAACTTGATCTTCCGAGGATGGCATTATAGGTAGATGGAAGTTTGATGACAAGGAAGTCCACTTGTATGGTCATCTGCTGAGGCGGAGTGCCCAGAGTTATAGGTATATTGATCATTCCTTCTGGTGTTATGGTACTACCGAAAAATCCTTAGATCGGCATGTCAAATAGAATTAACCAATCAAAATAGAGTCCCACGAGGGAAAGACAGAAAAGTATAAAATATCGACTGAGCTTCCATTGTCGATAAGTATGTGGTGTACATTGAAATCAGAAACATTTAAGAAAACAACCACATCATCATTGTGCGATTATTGTACACCCTCTGCATCCTGCTCAGTAAATGTTATTTATTGTTCAGGACTGTCGTCACATCTGAGCTTCTTTGATGCTGTCGCTTCAGATGATCCTCTGATAATCATATGGATTTCTCCTGAAGAGGTCGCTCCTCTGCTAACGCTAGGTCTCTTTCCTCCTACACGAGCATTGGTATTTGTCGCTGTGGCTGAGGAGGTGGCTGGTGAGCCCTCGACTAGGGCCATCGTGGTGGGGTTCTTCCACGAACAAAGCATTCGAGCCTTTCTTTTCAAATTAACCTTTCGATGGCATCGCGAAAGAGGCGGTAGTCTTCGGTGTCGTGACTGTGGTCACACTGATAGAAGTAGAACCTCATAGTATCTTGACATTTCGGACCAGTCCACATCTTCAGAGGTTGGGAGAGTTGGTCTTGGATCTAAATCAAAACTTCTCTCCTAGTGGAATTCAAGGGCGTATAGTTGCCGAAACGTCTCAGAGGAGACCACTGTCGATCATGCCTTGGTGGGCTAGGAGATTGATATTTTCAAAAAGAGCTTCCACCTTTATTCTTCCTAGGTGGAGAGCGGGAGCATCGTCGGAAGGACTCCCTTTTCGAGGGAAGGCGCTCCTTATTCAACCCCATCTGATCACCATTGACGGGAAGACTTCGATAAAGGCTTCTTCGATATTGGTATACTTCCTTGTCTTCTCCAGCATACCATTGAAGTCCTTTGGATAAGACTTCACCAATAACCTCTTCAGATCGTTTCTCTACAATCCAGCCATAAAAATGGACATTGCGATCGACTGATCAAGATCGCGGACTTCCAAGATAGCCATGTTGAAATGGCTCAAATAGCTGTAGATCAACTTACCATCCCTCTGATGAATGGTGTATAGATAGTCGGATTGCTTCTGCTGACAAAATGCACCATCAGAGACCGGCTCAACTGGTCAAAAGAATGAATTGAGCTAGGTTTCAGGTTTGAGTACCATTGTCGGGCTACCCCCTTGAGAGTGGCGGGGAACGTCCAACAGAGAGTAGCATCCGATGCTTCTTGAAAGAGCAAAGCTATCTTGAAAGTTTCAATGTGATCGACGGGATCAGTAGTCCCGTCGTAGGTCTTGAGCTGAGGTAGCTTGAATCTAGGGGGTGGCAATTCCTATAGGATCCTCTCATCGATTGGAGGCTCGCTGCTAAGACCATCAAAAGGTCGAGAAGAGGAGGTCTTATTCAGAGTTTCGAGTTTCTTATCGAACTTTCGAAGATTTCTTTCAATCATTAAGTCCCGGTGGGTGAGGGCCTTGGACTGCTGGGGAGAACGGCAGTCAGGAGTAGAACCATACCTTGATTGTGGGCTAAGAGATCATGGATGGGATCGCCCCCGCTCAGGACTTTGTGGAGGTGATAGTGTAGGTGTGACTTACCGAAAGAATGCCAGTGGCTAGATTGATGCCACCGCTGGTGGCGTGAGTGGGACCGTCGGAGGCATCAGTTGCACCATTGAGGGTGGAGTAGGAACAGTTAAATTTGACTACGACGCCATTGAGGAAGGCACGATCATCATTTGGACTGCTTGGACAGTGCTCGCCAGGGAGTGGACCTGTTGAAGGAGTAAGTTGAATTGGTCCATGGTGACATGAACCGATTGGACAGATGGAGAGATTTCCACCGCAGGAGGCTGAATGTGATCATCAACCCTCAGGTCCGGTTGCTATGAGATGGTGGCCTCAACGACGTCGTTGAGCTGGAATGAGGCCTTTTTCGAAGCCATTGTTATTTGTTATGGATTGATTTGATCTTTAAAGACCGGATGACCAGCTTTTCACAGAAATTATGGTAGGCTAAAAGTTTAGTCCGTTCTTCTTCTAGCGCCAATCTGTTACTGCTAAGAATCATCGGCTTCAGAATTGGAGGAATGGCTCCATGTAGATAAGCTTGAGAATCTGCAAAACAAAGTCCAGATCGAAGAATTTGGTCACCGACGAGGATCCTCCGACGCTCAAGTCAGAAACAAACAGGAGCTAATTTCTTTTGAATTTTTTTTTTTTTTGCTTACCTGGGTCCTCGGGGTTCGTGGTATTTGTAGAAATATTTTTACACAATGGTTACACCATTCCGCTAATTTCGGACCGCTAATCTCATCGTGACGAGATTTTTGGGAACCTTTCAAATGGAATTACGGTTGCTGGTGTGATTAGGATTCTCAATTTATCACCGATGATTTTGGATGAGCATGTGACAGCCTATTTACGATCTGATTACAGTTGTATTGTGGTCAATCCATGAAGGACTTTCTTTATTCGAGGTGATTTGAAGATGATAGGTGCCAATCGGGATGTTTTCATAAATATTAGGTCAGGTCGGTCCTACAGTATTAGTCATCTGTTTAGAGAATATTATAATAATATCTTGATCCATAAATGTTCGTCAGGATAGACTGAGCTGAAGTACCTTTGGGTATATTAGTCGATCTGAAGAATTTTATTACTACTATAATACACTAGGTAAGCTTTTGACTCTGGAACGGTTTGGACTGCTTGGAAAATTGCAATGCTTTTACGTTTGTTTATGGGATTTAATGTAGAAGAAGAAATAAAGAATAAAAGCTGTGGTGCATTACTTGGATGTGCAATCCAAAAGAATGGTCCAATGCCTCCCATGGCGCTAGACTTTGATGCATGTATTGCATCATGAGTGACTCGGCACAAGATGATGGTTGAGAAAAATATGCGGCGAGGAGGGCAGTGCTAGCGACATGGAAGTCCAATACGGGATAAGTTGCACAGCTGATGTGTAACTCTTCTATTTTCTTCTCTCCGTAGGAGGGTTCCAAGTTACAGGTGAAATTTCCGAGGAAGCACTGCATGATGCACGCGGCAGAGACGGGAAGCGGGTGTGGTGGGCAAGAAGGAAATGCCTCAGTGAAGGTAAGCCGTTCCGTACAAAATATTGAATAAATTATAAAATTATTTTTTAATTTTAATTTAATTTTATTTATACTTATTTGATTTTAAAATATACTTAATTAGTCCTTCAAATTATTAAAATATTTTAAAATAATTATATTAACTATCTTTATTAATATAATATATTTATTATTTTATAAAATAATTAAACTATCCGTATCTCTATCTTTTTTTCTTCTTTTTCTTCTTTAACAAAATATCTCAATTACAAAATGCACCTCTTCTTCACCTTCGGTGCCAATATTTCTGCTTCCTCCTTCCTCACCATCCTCTTCCTCCTTGTTTTCTTTTTCTTTTCATCGTTTTCCTTTTTCATACCCATTCATGAGCTCTTTTCTTCTATGATGGCTATCTCCATCCATTCCTTATCGATGATCCCTCATTTTTTTCTTCTCCTTTTTCTTTATCTACTTTTTCTCTTTGTGAGCTCTCTTCCTTCAAATGGCTCCCTCTATCTCTACCCATCTTCCGCCCCTCTTCTTTTTACTCGACTCCCACTTCTCCTCCTCTTTCAAGTCCATCCATATCTCTTTTCATGGTGGCTCCCACCATCACTATCCTTCTCATCGATGATTTCTTCTTTTCATCCATATTTTTTTCTTGTCGAACTCCTCCTCTAAGTTTATTCATAATCTCTCTTTCTCTCTCATTTTTTTCTTTACTTACTTCTTCTCTTCCTCTAAATCCGCTCATGATCTCTCCATCTCTATGATGGTTCTCTCCATCTTTGTCTTTTCATACCGACAGCCTCTTTTTCTCTAATCTCTACTTTTTCTTCATTTACTTTTTCTTATAATCTTTCTTTTCTAAGTCCATCCATGAGTGCTCTTCATCCTTCTCTTTCTCCCAACCTCTTATCCTTCTTCTCTAATTCTGCCAAGCTTTTTGATACCACATTCTCTTTCTACGCCAACTTTCATAATTCCAGCATCTCCCTCTATAGTTATTTTCTTCACCTTCATTTTTTTTTTACCTATAATCTATCCAATATTCGTAAAAAATATTTTTATCTATTAAAATAAAAAATTAATATTATTTATTAATAAATAAATAATAAAATATTTTAAAATATTTTAAAAATTTTTAAAAAATAATTTAATATATTTTAAAATTAAAATATATATTTTAATTAAAATTTTAAAAAAATATTTTTATAATTTATTTTAAAATATATCCATTCGCAGAAATTGGTCCGGTGACGAGAAGAGCGTGGTAGTTGGGTTTAAATATTGCGCGCATCATGTGCGGAACGGTCCCTCTATAGTTCACATGTGCTTCGACATTTGTCCGGTTTGCTTGCGCCAAGAATTTTTTGGTAGTTGTGACGACGATTTTTAAAGGCCATGTGAGTCGGAATACCGAGAGGCGGCAGTGCGACCCGCAGATATCAGACGTCGGTTGCGGGCTCTTGTGTCAGATTTGGTAAATTGTAACATACAAAAATCTTTGGTGCAGAAATATATATATATATATATATATTTTATTAACGAAATCCATCTGCTATATATATATTAATAATAATAATAATAATAATAATAATAATAATAATAATAAAATATATATTTTCAGACAAATTAATATATTTAGATAAATAAATTTAAAATTTTTAAAATATCAAATTTATCAATATATAATATATATTTAAATAATATATATATATCTTTGAGGGGTTTTTAATATATATTTTAAATTTTTTTGATATATACCTAACAACAATTCAATACATATTTTTAAATAAATTAATATATAATTTTTAGAATATATTTTTTATTAATATATATAGTTATATGATATACAGTTGATATGAATGTATTCATCAAAAAAAAAAAAATTTGAAAAAGAAAAGAGCTCAAAGAAGAGGAGAAAGGTCTCATGATAGAGAGGGGAAAGAATAACTTGACTGGGAACAAGAGAGTAATATGGGTATATGGCTTCATGGATGCCATTTTATTTTATTTTTTAATTTTTTTAAAATCATGATATAAACAGACTTTATTAGTAGGAGTCCCATTCTATTTTGACCTTTGGATTAATGAATGTGATTAGATACGTGATATAAAATAGGGAAGGCCACCCATATATTCGCTCACGAGGATTTTTGTTCGGAAACTTAGGATAAAAGAATCTTAAGAATCAAATATGTTTTCAAGGATAAGCGATGTGGTCAAGTCTGATGATCATGTAGGCATGCCACTGATGTTGGATAGCCGAAAAGAAGAGAAGGACGATAATCAAAAAGAAGAAAAAGCATACTAGCATCATAGGTCTATTGAATTAAATTTTTTAATATGGCATAATTATCACTTAGCTAGATTTAACTTATTGGGTCAAGTCCTGAATTAATTATGATGAGCCTAATTAAAAAATTCTATTCCTGATAAGACTTAGATTAGAATTTCTATTCTAATCAGAATTAAGTCTTCTGATGGGATAAGATAAGTACATGTATAAATAGAGATGGCCTTGTCTCTTTTCTCCAACTCTCAAAAGGATGGATGATTTTCATCAATCATCTGCATAAAGATAGAGGGTGAGGAGAGAGAAGACTAGCTGCCTGCGGAAGATGGATCTGACGCTCTACGGACTATATGATCATTGTGTTGGTGAGACGATGGTGCAAAATATATTTTATTTTAATTTTGCATGAATATTGAAGCACAATCTAGACATAAAAATTTAAATTATCTAACATGTGGTATCAGAGCTCAGAATCCATGCTTCATATTTATGTAAAAATTTTTCGATAAATTTTGATTTATTTTTTAAAAATTAAAATCAAGATTTATTAATTTTTAGAATTAATTAAAGTTTTAGAAATTAAATTAAGGTTTATTAATTTCTAGAAAAATAAAAGAAAAATAAAAAAAGGGGGATTTGGGGCCGGTTGTATCGGTCGACCCACGTCGTTCGACGAATGAGGCAGCAGTCGGTGATAGGCCAGAGCCGCAGTCGCCACTGCTCGCGGCGGTGGCGGTGGCGGCACCGCCTGCAACTTCTGCGGCCACGAGAATCACGGCGCAAGGGGAGACGATCGTAGGCGGATCGGATGGTGGCGGGCTGTGATGGTGGGGGCGCAGTGCTTGGTCCGCCGCCCTCCCTCATGGTCCTCGATCGCCTCGTGGTCCTCAGGCGATCGAGGAAGCAAGGGGCGGCCGTTTGGCCGTCCGTCTGGTGCTACCATGGTGACTGGCGGCGGGAACAGGCCGACGGGGGCCGGCAACAGCCCAGATCTGACGGTTAAGGTAGGTTTCGGGTGGCCGATCGACCACCCATGCGGTGACCATGGAGGTCTCATAAAAAAAATATTTTTTAAATGGAGAAGAAAGAAGGGGCTATTGGATTTTGGGTTTTGGATCTCATTGAATCCTAATCCGAATCCAATAAGAACTAAACCTGTTCAATTAAAAAGAAATTTTTGCAGATAAGCCCCTAAAAAGTTTAAATTTTGTAAAAGACCTTTAGGATAATTTTGCAATTTAGTCCTTTAGGATAATTTTACATTTTAGTCCTTGATAATTAATAAATTATATTAAAGTTTTTGTCAATTTTTTGAATAGTTTTTAAAGTTGCTGTTTTACAAAAAAGATCCTATATTTCTATTATTTATGGTTAAGTCTTTTAATTTTAAGGTTAAAATCGTATCCAATTTGAGCGATTTTTGAGCCGTTGGACTTATGATGATTTGAAAAATATTATGATTAAATTTTTTATATAAAATAAAATATTTAAATAATTAAATTATTTGATTGATAATTTTACTCGCTATTATACTATTTAAGTATGTTTTCGCATAGCCCTAATGAGCCTGGAGCATTCTATCGATCTTGGATAGCCGAGACACCGAGGGCTAATGATTTTCTCTCATTATAGTTCTGAAATTAGATAAAAGCGTATCTATTACAGTAAACCCAAAGGTGACTTTAATTTGATGCAAAATTAATAGTAAAATATTAACTAACTTGAATTGCATAAAGATGAAAAGTTCTACACCCAAAGATGGAAATAACCTTGGATTTTTGTAATTACAGTTAGTTAAACGATTGAAAGTGCAACTAATATGATAGGTCATAGTTTAAACATGAATTATGTGTGCATGCCATAATTATTGTTCTTGCTTATATATTTTATATTATTATTGATTATGATTTATGTGATGCATATTTTGGCATTATTTATTATATTTAAATTTATGATTAAATTAGTTGTGATACTTATCATATGCTATGATTCTTATCTAAAGATATTTTATACTAATATAATAAGTGTTATTAGCAGAATTGTATTATGAAATCTGCATCATGATGGTAATTATAAGAATGTTTTATTATTTACAGTCATAACTCCTGCTTCACTCTCGTCGCATCTATCTAACATTTTCATACTGAATGGATTAAATTATTCTGATTGGCACGAGCAACTTCTCATTATCTTAGGATGCTTAGATTTAGACTTGACCCTTCATAAGCCTCAGTCAGATTCATTTACCGCCACTAGTTCTCCTGAATATAAAAAATTATGTAAAAAATGGAAGCATTCTAATAGATTGTCTCTCATGATCATTAAAAGTTTATTAGCGAGAGACATTAGGAGATCTATTTCGGATAATAAATTGACCTCTGAGTATCTTTTTTCTATAGAATAATAGTTTATTAGATCAAGTAAAATCTTAGCTGGTACTCTAATGAATAAATTAATCTCTATAAAATATGATAGATTTTTTGGAGTGCAAAAGTACATCATGAAAATGCATGATATAGCTAAAAATTAAATGATTTGGGCATAACAGTATCTGAAAATTTTTTTGTCTAGTTTGTTCTTAATTCTTTTTCATCCTAGTTTATCTAATTTAAAATTTACTATAATATACATAAGAAATCATGGACAATGAATGAACTTATCTTTCAGTATATGCAAGAGAAAGGAAGATTAAAATAGGAAGGGATCTCAACTGTTCATGTAGTTTTACAGAAGCATCCTAAAAAAAAGGTGAAGAAATAAAATAAATGATTCAGCAATCTACCAACAAAAATTTCTCATAAATTGAAATATTTTTTTTGCAAGGAGGAATATATCAAGAAGGATTGTGAGAAAAGAAGAAAATGATTTGAAAAGAAGGATATTTTCATATCACTTATTTATTTTGAAATTAATTTTATTGATGTTCCTTCTAATACTTGGTGGATTGATTCGGATGCTGCAATTTATATTTTTAATTCAATGCAGAAATTTTTTTCAAGCTGAAAATCAAATGATAGAGAGCGATGGATCTTTATGGAGAATCGAATGAAGTCCAAGATCATTATAGTTGGGACCTATAGACTTATTATAGATACCAAATTTTAATTAGATCTATATAATATTTTTTATATTCCTTCAGTATCTAGGAATTTAATTTTTTTGTCAAAACTTGATTTAGAAGATTTTTCATTTACTTTTATAAATTTAAGTTTTAAATTAATAAAAAATTTTATTCTTGTTAGTACTGAAATATTATGCAATGAATTATATAAATTAAATTTGAATTCTTTTTTTGAACAATCTTTGCTTGTTTTAAATATCAATGTCAAAATAAAACGTGGTATTATAAATAAGAGTTCTTCAATGCTGTGGCATAGGCGATTAGGTTACATATTAAAAAAAGAATAACTAGATTGGTTAAGAAAGATGTTTTACCAAATCTAGATTTTAGTGATTTTGATATGTGCATCAATTGCATTAAAAAAATAAATTAAAAGTCATAAAAAGCATGCTACTAGAAATTAAGGACTCTTAGAATTGATACATACTGATATTTATGGTTATTTTACATCTTATTTTGGAGGGCAAAAGTATTTTATTATCTTTATTGATGATTTCTCATGTTATGGTTATGTTTTCTTATTGCATGAAAAGTTTGAAGTTTTAGAAGCCTCTAAGGTATACAAAGCTGAAGTAGAAAATTAGTTGGACAAGAAAATAAAGGTTGTGAGATCTAATAGAGATAGTGAATACTACGACAGATATAATGAATCTTACTGTAATTCTGAACCTTTTGCCAAATTTCTTGAATAATATGGTATTGTAGCACAGTATAGTATGCCAGAAAATTTTTAACAAAATGGTGTGGTTGAAAGACATAATCACACATTGATGGACGTGGTGAGGAGTATGGTTAGTAAATCCTCATTATCCTTAAATTTATGGAGAGAAGACTTAAAAATTGCTATGTATATCCTAAATCGAGTACCTAGTAAGGTCGTTCCTAAAACTCCTTTTGAGTTATGGACGGATAGAAAACCAAGTTTATGATATTTATATGTTTGGGGTTGTCCAGCAGAGGCTTGATTATATAACCTACAAGAAAAGAAATTGAATTTCAGAACTATTAGTTGTTATTTTATAAGATATTCAAAAAGGTCAAAGAATTTTAGATTTTATTATCCATCACACACTACTAGAATTATTGAAACTGGAACTGCTAAGTTCATTGAGGATGATAAAAATAGTGAAAGTGGTACACTGCATAATGCGGTGTTATAGAAAATAAGAGAATATCTTTCTATTACAGTAACATCTAGAGATATTTTACTTGAGCGTGCTCAACTTGAAATTATAGAATATCAACGGATGATTGATACATCACTTCCTGAATAGACTATCAATGAACCTAATTCAATTGAAAATAATCATAATAATGATACTAAATATGAAATACTATAGAGATCTACTAGAATTAAAAAATTGGCTATTTCAGATGATTATATTATATACTTTCAAGAATGTGATTATGATATTGGAATAAAGAATGATCCAGTTTATTTAAGAATGCCATGAAAAGTGATGATTGTGAATTTTGGTTAGATGCCATAAAAGATGAGATGGAATCCATGAATAAGATTTAAATCTGAAAACTTGTCGAATTACTTAAAAGATTTAAGCTTGTAGGATGTAAATAGATTTTTAAGATCAAACGAAATTTCAAAGGTAATATCAAGAGATATAAAGCTAGACTTATAGCAAAAAGATTCTCTCAAAAGGAAGGCATGATAATCATGAAATATTTTCTCCTATTTTTTGAAAAGATCCATTTAGAATCATTATGGCATTAGTAGCTTATTTTGATTTAGAGCTATATCAAATAGATGTCAAGACCGCATTCTTGAATAGAAATTTAAAGGAAGAGGTGTATATGGAACAGCTTGAAAGATTTTTAGTATAAGAAAATAAAAAGCTTGTATGTAAATTAAAGAAATCTATATATGGTCTTAAACAAGCTTCCAGGCAATGGTACTTAAAGTTTAATTATATCATTATTTTCTTTGAATTTAAAAAAAATATTGCTGATCAATGTATATATCTGAAGATGAATGAAAGTAAGTTTATATTTTTGATATTATATGTTGATGATATTTTACTAGCTAGTAATAATTTTGGTCTCTTGTATGAAACCAAAAGTTTTCTTTCCAAACATTTTGACATGAAAGATATAAAAAATGTTTCTTATGTTCTTTGTATAGAAAGTCATCGTGATAGAAATAAGAGATTACTTAGGTTATCTCAGAAGAATTATATTACTAGGATTCTAAAAATGTTTGGAATATCAAGCTGCTCATCAAGTGAAGTGTCAATCGTTAAAGATGATAAATTCAGTAAATTTCAGTATCCTAGGAACGAGATTGAGAAAAATCAGATGAACGATATATTCTATGCATCTGTAGTGGGTAGTCTGATGTATGCTCAAGTATGTACTCGTCCTGATATCAATTTTGCTTTGAGAATGCTTGGTAGATATCAGAGTGATCCAGACATTAATCATTGGAAAGCTGCCAAGAAAGTGATGTAATATCTTCAAAAAACTAAAGATTACATACTTACTTATAGGATGACTGATCAGTTGGAGATGATCGGTTATTCAGATGCAGATTATGTTAGTTGTCTCGATAATAGAAAGTCTACATCTGATTTCATCTTTCTATTAGTCGATGGAGCAATCTCATGGAGGAGTGCAAAACAACCCATTATTGCCTGCTCTACTATGAAGGCTGAATATATAAGCTGTTATGAGGCTTCTTCATATGCTCTATGGTTGAAAAAATTTATCTCAAAGCTTAGAGTTATGGATTCTATTTTCAAGCCACTGAAAATTTATTGTGACAATTCTACTGCAGTTTCTTTCTCTAACAGTAGCAAGATGATCAATATAAACAAGCACATTGATGTTAAGTATCTTGCTGTAAATGAGAGAATTAGTAGTCATTAGGTATCTATTAATTCTATTGGTACTGCTTGTATGATAGCTGATCCTTTGACAAAAGATTTAGTGTCCACAATTTTTAAAGAGCATGTAAAAGTTATGAATATTTATCATTGAAATATTTAATTTATAATAGATATTTATTTTGAGATCTCTTAATGATTTGATGACTACTATTACTTCTGTTTAATTATTATTTATATATATTATGATTGACTTTTATTAAAATTAAAGTAAACGAAAGTATCATTTATATGACATAACAGTAAAACCATTATCATAGGCATTATATTTTTTTGATAGCCTATGTATTCCAGCATATAAGACTGAATTAAGTGAGAATTATTGATGTTATGATACATAAAAAGGAGTATATCAATTAAGATATATAACCGCCATGATTTGCATCAATGATTCTTATTTAATCAAAGTATAAAGGACCTTTGAAGGAATAGATAATTGGGCAAATTTTTATAAAATGAGTGTGCACTCGTCGGTCAATTTTAAAATTCTGATTTAGGACTTTTATTTTAAAAAATTAAAAAAATATTTATTTTTGAAATATTTTATCAAAATCGAAGAGTTAATTTTTAAGTAAAAAATATAGACCAAGTGGGAGAATATTGAATTTAACTTCTTAATATGGCCTAATTATCACTTAGTCAGATTTAACTCGTTAGATCAAGTCCTGAATCAATTATGGTAAATTCAATTAATTAAAAAGTTATATTCCTGATAAGACTTAGACTGAAATTTCTACTCTAATCAAGATTAAGTCTTCTGATGGGATAAGATAAGTGTAGGTATAAATAGAGGTGGTCTGATCTCTTTTCTCCAACTCTCAAGAGAGCGAACGATTTTCATCAATCATCCGCATAGAGGTAGAGGGTGAGGAGAGAGAAGATCAGCTGCCTATGGAAGATGAATCTGATGCTCTGCAGGCTACGTGATTATCGTATTGGTGAGATGATGGTGCAAGATATATTTTATTTTAATTTTGCATGAATATTGAAACACTACTCAGATATAAAAATTTAAATTATCTAACAAGATCCATATATCTTGACTTTCAATACTTCCACTATTGTAACACAATCTGCTTAGAAGAAAAGTGAAAGATAGCTGGAGCTATGAAGGTACTGTATTGCTATTGCAATGAGTAAATAAGAGTTCTATTAAAAAATTGAAGTATAGAATTTATAGTGTAAAAGCAACAATAATTAGAAGATACAGATAAAGATAAAGTCTAGTTATTTGATTGGGCCTTTTTTCCATAGTCACATGTGATACTTCTAAGTAGCCATAGCTCATGTTGGACAAATATTTTTGCTATTATATACCACATGGCCCATTATTATCATATATGATATATGATGATATCTCTCCTCTCACATCACATCAACCACATGGCCCACCACTACCATATATCATATATGGTATTATCTCTCCTCTCACATCATGAATAATGAAAAAATGGATACCATCACTTATTTTGAACCGATCATCATTATTAGGTCTTATATGAGGCATTAGCTATCTCTATGCATAGCAGGTAGTTCGGCCATTCATATAAATATGTTGTGGTCATTATAGACCGACCATTATCTCGGGATACTACTTCTAAAGGCCTCATCTTAAGCTAATAGCTTTCACTTTCATCGATCCATGCCATGATCACTCGGCTTGCACCCTTGCTATTTTGGTTGGCACCTTAATGTATTGACCTTCGGATTGTAGTCTTTGGACCAAACGTGGTGTAAATAGTACCATAAGCATGGTGTTAGCAAATTAAGCAATTAGCCATTGCATATAGGTGCACGTGCTTGCCAAGCATTGTCATACTGGCGTATATTAAATTATAAAGATAAGATTCGTGGATAGGAGTACCAAACAATTATTATTATTATTATTTTAAAAATCAATGCTTGATTCGATCAAAAAAAAAAAGTAATTCTTTGCTCAAATCTTTCAAACAATAATAATAAATAAAAAATTTTGAAAGTGGTGTTCAGTGTTGTAAAGCGGGTGATACGTAAGTCGAGGATGTCATGGACAAAAGTAACATGGAAGTTGTCCGGGGAAAATTTATCCCAGATACGCTGCCAAAAAGCAGCAGCCATGAGCGTGCTCGACTTATTTGAAAGCTTTCGCTGTCCCACGCTTCCAACGCGTCGGCTAGTTATTGCACTTTTTTTCTTTAAAAAAAATATAGTTAATGTGCGTTACGCTGCGCGCACATCGCCCGTGTTGCTTCTGAAGTTACGAGACTTGCTTGGCACCAGCGACACAAAAAATCCTGGGACCACGTCATGTACAAATATGTTAAATTATCTGCTAACATACAATGAGGTGTTTTTGATAAAGAAAGCTTAATATAAATTCGAATATTATGGGTTACTTTAAAAAATCCAAAAATATTGAACTCCTGATAGATTGAATTATTCTTTTATAAAATTTTTCTATATATGGCTCTTCAAACCATATGCGCAATTACGATGGACACAAATCTACCATTCAAGTACTTTCATACAAAAATAAGATGAAAAAATATTACTTCTTATTTTTTTTCTTCTTAAAAAAATAACTTCATATGTCTTAAATTAAAGAGATTTTTCTTGTGAATGCTATTCTAAAAAAAAAACTTAGATAAAATGAAGGTGGGAGAAAGAGAAACTACTTGATAGTCTTCTTTGTCCCGACAAAGTCTTCTAACATACTTTCTTACGAAAAAAAAAAAAAAAAGTCTTCTAACATACTTCTCAACAAAAAAAAAATAAAATGATTCTTCTAACATTGAATTTTTAATGACTTTGGTCGGACTAGTCTACCATGGGATTTTTTTTTTTTTTTTGGTAAGAAACCATGGGATTTTCAATATACCGTCTTAGCTCGTCAGCAAATCTTTTTGATCTTTTATTCCCTTGGAGAGTGGCGAGCTTCCAAAAGGACTTGCATGGCTCTGCACTCATATTTTCAGTTGCTCTTCTTTGGTGCTGTTGGAATAAAAGTACTCGAATCTTGTTGAACAAGTGCTTCTCTGTTTGCTTTGTTGCACATAAAGCTTTCTACTTTTGCAACAATTGGTCCGTGCTATGTGGGCATGAAAATTTGGCGGGTATCGCTACAGTTTGGCATGAATTAAAAGATGCTGGAATTCTATATGACCTCTTCTTAATTACTGCACTTGTTCTATGTTGGATTGTTTCCATCCTCAAGGCCATTACAAGTCTTCTGTTATCCAAGGCTACTCTTCACCATTTTCCAAAAAATTAACCAACTCTGGATGCAAATTAATTGACAAGCATTATACTCTGATCCAGATCCTCAAAGTCTTCTGTTTTTTTGCATTTTGTTTTTGGTTTAGAATTTTATGAGCATGGATTTTGTGCACCATACAGTATGGTGCACAGCACGATGGATGATTGCACGTGGCCATACGCAACAAGCGTATATTTTTCTTTATACTCCTCCTTTATTTTGATTTAATAAAAGGGGTGGTCTTCACCTCTCCTTTGATCAAAAAACTTATTGATTAAATCTTTGATAGAGATTTTTTTAAAAAAAAAATTAACTTAATTTTTGGAAAAAATAATAAAGATGAGTCAGTCAAGAACAAGAATCCTCTCTAAAAGATTCTTTGATGAAATCTGCAATGTGGACTAATCTCGATGTTCCTTACAATGCCGATTGTAAGGTTGGCTTTCCAACATGGAGACATTAGGGAGACATAAAAGAAAAATGACCGTAAAATTTATAAAATTTCATCAATTAGACACAAATATTAAATTAAGAAAGTAAGAAACAAGTGCAGTTACTGAAAAAAAAAATCTACAACATAATCTTTATGATTTTCAAGCATGATTCGTTCTCCTCGAGTCACGAGTGAAACATAATCTTCTTTTTTTTTTTTCAGATAAAAAGGAAAACATAATCTTTGATAACACGTTCTCCTCGAGCTTAAGAAATTTTGTGCATGATACCTGTGTACTTTGGCAGTACATGAGTCGCAATTCTTGATATACATTGTTAAGTGCATCAATGTGGTGATTGACTGCAAAAAGTTCGGAGAATCTGGCCTCAACCTTCAGAGTCTATTTTGAAAGGAAATAAAATAGTCACCCCATTGCTTCAGATTTGGCGCAGGAAAAAAATTCACAAAAAGAAAAAAAAAGAAAAAAAAAAAAAAGGGAATGGGAGTTGAAGATCTGCATGATTGTTTGATTTCCTTCAATAAATCATATATACGTTGCAAATTAAAGCTACTTGTTTTTGCGGACTTGATCAAATGACGATGCTTGCTTCTTGGTTCCAGGATTGAAGGTTAACGCATTGACTACGACAATCCTTCTTACCACTCTAAATGTGTAGTTTTCTTAATAAATGTATAGCGTTCTTAATCTCAAATCCGCAATAGGTAGAATTATAGATGGGATTTGGGAATTTAAGAAAACAAGAACTAAGATTAGAAGAGAAGGGAGTTGAGAGGGAAAGAGGCTTAGTTTCTTATATTGTTATTAACATAACTAACATTTGAACTTTGTTGAATACGTGCCTTACCTTCAGTTATGACCCTGAGTTCTACCTGCTATAATTTCTCCTACTCAAGCAACCTTGTCCTCGAGGTTAAAGTCAGGGAATCGCCTTTTGATGCCTTCCCAGAACTCTCAAGTGGCTTCAGAAGGAGATGAATCATTCCACTGCACTAGAATCTAAACTTCAGCAGTATTTCGCCTCTTAGCAACCCTCCTGTCCAGAATCGCAGTGGGAAAGGAGATACTAGGTTGGTAGCTGAGTGGTATCAAGCTTTCTCTTAAGCATGGACACATGAAATGTAAGGTGAATCAACGCATCACTAGGCAAATAGACCATAAAAAATAGGAGATAGCTTTTGATTGCTTCTCTTAGCCACTATTATTTGCCTGTAAGGTCTAAGTTTGACATGAACCAAATCACCAATCTTCAGCTTCCTCTCCATTCTGTGTTTATCTTCTAGCTGCTTCATGCAGCCTCGAGCGCTCTTCAAATGATACTTGAGAACATCAAGCTCCTCTCTCTCCATCAATACCTGATCAACTTCCTCATCCTTGAGTCTTTAGGAAAATATGAAAGGTGGAGGGATGGCAGATATCCATATAAGGCTTCAAAAGGAGTTGACCGTACTGAAGAGTGAAAGTTAGTATTGTACCAACACTTTGCAAGACCAAGCCATCTATTCCACAACTTGGGTTTTTCTTCTGCACGCATACACCTGAGATATGTCTCTAAACACTTGTTTCAACCTTTGTCCGGCCATCAGACTCTGTATGATAAGTAGTTGACATGTTCAACTGGACTCCTGTGTTTTGAAAAACTCCTGCCAGAAATTGCTCATGAACACGGGATCTCTATCGCTAACCAAAACATCTGGAAGTCCATGTAATTTGAATATATTATTGGTGAATGCGGCATCCACAGTTGCAGCAGTGTAGGGATGAGAAAGTATATAAAGTGACTGTATTTGGGTCTGCTTTCCAACTTTCTTGAATCGTACTCGTTAGTTCATTTTTATGAGGTATGACACTGATTGGGAGCAGCTATGAATTCTGTATTCTCGAAAGTGCATCTGCAGCCACATTCTCTTTTCCTCGTTTGTAGCATATTTCAAAATCATATCCCAATAGTTTTGTTGATCAGGTATGCTGGCTAGGTGCATTCAATCTCTGCTCCAAAAGAAATTTTAAACTTTTGTGATCTGTTCTGACTATAAAGTGCCTTCCCACCAAATAATGAGCCCACTTTGTCACAGCTAGCACCAATTCAAGCATCTCTTTCTCATAGGTAGATAATGACAAATGTTTATGAGAGAAAGCCTTACTTAAGTAAGCAATTGGATGTCCATTTGCATGAGAACAGCACCCATCCTAGTTCCACTAGCATCTGTCTCTATAGTGAATGGTAGGAAAAAAATCTGGTAATGCTTAAACTGGAGTTTGTGCTAGTACTCCTTTGAGCTGCTGGAAGGATGCTTCAGCCTCGCTAGTCTACTTAAAATCCCCTTTCTTCGGTAATTTAGTTAAAGGTTTGCTGATCTGCCCAAATTTAGCAAAAAATCTTCTGTAATAGCCAGCCAGACCCAAAAAACTCCTCAGCTGCTTGACTGAAACTAGTCTGGGCCACTTAATTATTATTGCAATTTTCTTTTTTGGATCGGCTGCAATATCTTCAGCCGCGATTATATGCCCCAAATATTCAACTTGTTTCCCGCCAAAGGTATATTTACTCCTTTTATCATGCAATCTATTTTTTCTGAGAGTGTGTAGGACATGTTGAAGGTATGCTAAATGCTGTTCGATATTCTGACCCTAAATCAGAATATCATTGAAGAAAACAAGCACAAACTTCCTCAAAATTTTTTTTAATGATTTCATTCATAATCCTCTGAAATGTCAAGAGGGTATTTGTGAGTCCGAAATGCATGACAAGAAACTCATGATGCCCATGCTGAGTTCTAAATGCTGTCTTATGAATATCTTATTTGAACATCCCGATTTGATGATACCCTGACCTTAAATCAAGCTTAGAGAAAATGGTAGCACCATGTAGTTCATCTAAGAGTTCCTTTATTATAGGTATAGGGTATTTGTCCTTGATGGTATTCTTGTTCAGCTCTCTATAATCAATGCACATTCTCCATATATTACCTTTTTTCTTAACTAGGATCACTGGTGAAGCATAAGGACTTGAGCGATGCTGATTGACTCTATTCTCCATTATTTTCTTAATCAATTCTTCAATCACATTCTTTTGCAGAGTAGAATGTCTGCATGGCCTGATGTTAACTGGTTGCGTCCCTTCTTTCAAGTTTATCCTGTGATAAAAAATTCTGGAAGGTGGTAAAGTTTTAGGCTTCTGGAATATATCCTTATAGATCTGTAGCAAATCTTATAACTGACATTCAACTGCTCCTTCCTTAAGTAACACTACCGAACTGTCATATTCCTCTAGGTCCAAAGTTCTAATTAGGCACAAATATACCTCTGAATATGGATTCCTTTTAAGTTATTGTGGCTCTACTGATGTGATTTAGAATGAGCCAAGATCTTATAGGGTGACCAGCTGCTGTTGCCACCAAAATTTCATTTAAGTTGCTTGAAATTCCACCTGATATCTCCCAAAGTAGATAGCCATGGCACACCTAAAACCATGTCACACCCATTTAAGTGGTAGCAAGTAAACTGATGATTCGAATCGTATTCCCTGCATGGACTATTGGAAAGTGTCATATTTACTTGCACACTTCAGCTTTTCACCATTAGCTACTTCTACTGACAAGGGATCGATTTCTTTAGTTGTACGCCCAACCCTTTTAGCTAAGGACACATCCAAGAAATTATGTGTGCCGCCTGAATCTACCGGTATGTGTATCATTCTCTTCTTGTACCATCCTTATAACCTCATTGTTTGACTGTCTTCATTACTCATCTTTCCCAGTAAGGCATGAACCGATATATGAGGTGTTTCATCTTCAACATCCTCCATGGCTGAGATGTCACCAGCTTCTTGTACTTCTTCCTCAAGTTCTGGTCCATGTAAATAAAAATTATAAAGATGTTTTCTCTGACATTTGTGCCCTGGGGTAAACTTTTCTTCACACAACATGCATAAACCTTTAGCTGCCCTATCATCCATCTCCTTAGCTGATACTTCTTGTCTAGTTACCGCGGTAATAGCCTCGATCAACACTACAAGAAAATAATGATCTTGTGATCGAATTTTTCAATTAAAATTTATGATCGATTTTATGACCAAAATTTTTAATAGAGATCGAAAAATATCGATTGTAGAATTTTGTGATCGATTTTGCAACCAAAAATTTGAATATAAAAGTAAGTTTATAAAATATTAATTTTATAAAATTTTATAATCGATTTTATAATAGAAATTTTGGTCGTAAATTTTTCGACCGAAAAATTAGTTGAAAAATGCTAAAATTATTTTTTTTAAAATTTAAAATAATTTTAAAAATTTTTTGATCGATTTTTTGGTTGAAAAATTGATTTTTTTGATCAAATTTCTGGTTGCAAATTTTTTGACCAAAAAATCAATCAAAAAATGTCAAAATTATTTTTTAATTTAAAATAATTCAAAAAATTTTGACTAATTTTTTGATTGAAAAATTAATTTTTTTCGATCAAATTTTTGGTCGCAAATTTTTTGACCAAAAAATCAGTTTGAAAATGCCAAAATTATTTTTTAATTTTTTTTAAAAAAATTGATCTATTTTTTGATTAAAAATTAATTTTTTTAATCAAATTTTTGGTCGCAAATTTTTTGATCAAAAAATCAGTCAAAAATGCCAAAATTATTTTTTTTTAATTTAAAATAATTCAAAAAAAATTTTGACCAATTTTTTGGTTAAAAAATTAATTTTTTTATCAAATTTTTGGTCATAAATTTTTTGATAAAAAAATCAATCAAAAAATACCAAAATTTTTTTTTCTAATTTAAAATAATTTAAAAATTTAGTAACTGATTTTTTGATCGTAAAATATTTTTTTTTTCAAACGACTTTTCGATCATAAATGTATTTTATAATCAAATATATTTTTTCTATTTTTTTAAAATATGGTATAATTTTAGAATTTAAATCCAATCCTCATAATTTATTATCTAAATAATTATTGTTAGAGTATCGTCACAAAAGATCTGCTCGATCTGGTAGCCCTATTTATGTTGATCAATAAAATTTGATTTCGACGGTCATAAATAATTATATAATAATCTGATAGATAGAGACTATTGATAGATTCAAAAATTTATAATAATAATTTTGATGATATTTATAGTATACTATCAAAATTTTACTTCAATCGGATATCATTATCATGGTCAATTTAGCACGGAATGATTTGGATCGTTAAATAAAAAATGAGTGATTAATAAGCCAAATGATATTCGATTATAAGATGATTTTTTAGATAAACGATCTTTGCAACTACTTTGATCGTTTGTATGATGGTGATCGTAAAATTCAAATCATGCATATATAAACGATCTAAAACTATATATTTCTTGATACTAATTCTTAAAGTCCTTAGATAATTATACATATGCTTTTGTAAGATCTGTTTAATATCGATGGTTCGTATATGCATAGTTTGGATTTTACGATCACCACTATATAAATAATTAAAGTAGTAGCAAATATTATTTATCTAAAAAATTATCTTATAATTAGATACCATTTGGCCTTTTGATTACTTATTTTTTTTTTAACGATCCAAATCATCTCATGCTAAATTGACCATGATAATGATGTTCGATTGAAGTAAAATTTTGATAGTATGCTACAAATATCACCAAAATTATCATTGCAAGTTTTCGAACCGATCGTGATCTTTATCTATCAGATAATCATACAATCGTTTGTGATCATTGAAATCAAATTTTATTGATCGACATAGCCATGGCTACCGAGTCGAGCCGATCTTTTGTGACAATATTCTAACGATAATTATTTAAATAATGAATAGTCAAGATGGACTTTAAATTCTAAAATTATACTATATTTAAAGAAAAATAAAAAAAAAATTATATTTGGTTGAAAAATATATTTATGACTGAAATTTGATTGAAAAAAATATTTTTCAACCAAAAAATCAATCAAAAAAATTTTAAATTATTTTAAATTTAAAAAATAATTTTGGTATTTTTAGATTAAAAAATTTGCGATCAAAAATATGGTTGAAAAAATTAATTTTTTGACCAAAAAATTGATCAATTTTTTTTTAAAAATTATTTTAAATTAAAAAATAATAATTTTGATATTTTTCGATCGATTTTTTTGTCAAAAAATTTGCAACCAAAAATTTGATAAAAAAAATTAATTTTTTGATCAAAAAATTGATCAAAGAATTTTTAAATTATTTTAAATTTAAAAAATTAATTTTGATATTTTTTGATTGATTTTTTGATTATAAATTTTTTTAAGTTTTTATAACCAAAAAATTGATCGTAAATTTAAATTTTAAAAAATTTTAGTTGACACTCTTGTTTCTAATTTACCTAATTTTTTTTAAAATAGAAAAGAAAAAAAAAAATTATAAGCTCCACCCCCAGCCCCGTCCCAGCTGCCCCGGACGCCCATCTTCCCCTCCCTGCCTGCCTTCCCCTCCTCAACGATTGCCCGCGACAGGCCCCCCTCACCCCCAGAGACCACCTGTGACAGCCCCCCTTCTCTCCTCGGTTACTGCCCGCGATGGCCTCTCCTCGTCGGCCCACCGTGACGACTCCCCTTCTCCTCCTCGTTGACCGCCCGCGACGGCCTCCCCTCGTCGGCTCGCTGCGACGGCCCGCTCCCCTCGTCGGCCTGCAACGCTCCCTCCCCTTCGGCCTCCCCTCATCGGCCCGCCCGCGACGGCTCCCTTCCCCTTCTCCTTGCCCCCACCTACCGTCGATCTCCACTGTCAGAGGAATGGGGGCGGTGCGGGCAGTCGGGGGGCAGAGCGGGCGGTGCTGGTGGCCCGGAGACAGGGCGGGCGGCCAGGGGTGGTAAGAGTGGCCAAGAGGTAGCGCGTGTGGCCAGGGAAGGATGGGCGGCCGAAGGGTGGTGTGGGTGGCCCGGGGGCAACGCAGGCTGTCGACAGCCGACGGGCGGTGTGGGTCATCGGGGGGGGGGGGGCAGTGCGGGTGGTGGGGTGCAGGGGATCGGAGGGCTGCGGTGCTGGCGGATGAGGGCGGTGATGGAGGCGGAATGCTGAAGGTGCGTGGAAGGAGGATGGGGAAAGAAATAAATAAAATATTAAAAATAAAATATTAAAAAATAATTTAAAATATTAATAATTTATTATTTTATAAAAAATAAAATATATAAAAAATAAAAATAATATAAATTTAAAATATTAAATAAAAATTAGAGATTGATTTTGTAATTAATTTTAAAAATTTAAATATTATAAAAAATAAATAAGGATCAATTTTATGATCAATTTTTAATTAAAAAATTTAAAAATAATTAATGATTGATTTTATTAATAAAAATATTAAAAAAAATTAGCGATCGATTTTTCAATCGATTGTATTAATACAAAAAATTTTAAAAAAATAGCGATCAATTTTGAGATTGACTTTTTCTAGAATATTTTTTTAAAAAAAATTATCATTGAATTTTTGATCAATTATTATTTAAATTTTTAGTTTAATATTTTTTATTAATTTAGCGATTGATATTTTTTAAAAATATTTTTTAAAAAACTTTGTGATCGAAATTATGATCAATTTGAAAATTAAAAAAAATATAAATTTTTTTATAATTTTTTTTAGAAATTAGAAATTATTTTTTTATAAATTTTTAATTTTTAAAAATTAGATTATTTATTTTTTTATAATTTTTTAAAAATTAGTAATCAATTTTTTAGTTAAAAAATCGATCGTAAGTTTTTAATTTTTTTTAAATTTTAATAATTTTTTTCGATCAGTAAATCGGTCGCTAAATTTTGCAATAAAAAAAATTAGTCGAAAAATATTTTCAACCAATTTTTTTGCGCTAAAAAATTTTAGGTTGCTAAATTATTAGTGATCGATTTTTTGATCACTAAAATTTTATTTTTTTATAGTATAATTTCTTAATTAGTAGCGTGGGTAGCAATCTTAAGGTCACAGCTGAAGGCAAGGCACGTATTCAACAAAGTTTAAATATTAGTTAGGTTAATAACAATGTAATAGAGTTTGTTGGATTAGTTGTAAGGTGTTACACGTACCAATTTGAGCTATCTACTGTTATAAATAAGTTTGCTCTGAATATTGCAAGTCATTTTGGGAATGAAACAAGAAACTAAGCCTCTTTTCCTCTGGTGTTGTCTGCCGTTGTTGCTAGCTTGAAGTTTACAATGTCAGATGCCCACAGGTGCGAAGATAGTGGTTCTGATACATATTATAATGGGTAGTATAATACCTAGCCCAGTCATTGGGCTTTGGACTGGCCCATACCTAAAGGCCCTGCTTCAAAAAAAAAGAACCACCATATCTTTTTCACACACGAAAAAGAGGAGAAAGAAGACTCCTAATCGGAGCCTTCTTCCTTCCCGATTTTGATGAAAATCAGGCAATAGAAATCTTTTTTGTCTATAAGAATTTCCTTCCCCTCCCTTAGATTTTACCTTGAGAGATTGAGAGATCACATGGAATTTGAGAATTTCTTTTATGGGCTGCCATCGAGAATAGAAGGTCGATCGCTAGAGCGTCGGAGCAAAGTAAGCCCTTCCCTTTTATCTTTCTTTCTTCTTCTGGGTTGCCAGCCATGAGTTTGGGCACAAGAATAGGAAAGACTATTTTTATGGTATTTTACCTGCACACCGCCGGCCACAACCATCTTTCGAGCCATCGTCGGGGCCACGGCCTCACCATCATTGAAGACCGCCATGGGTGGCCGGTCCAGTTGCTTGTGGCCACGAGTGGGGGAGCAGGAGGAAGGGGTAGTGCATCCCCTCTTTTGAGAAATGGAAGAAGAGAGAAGAACGGAGGAAAGATTCCTCTCTCTTTTCTATTTATTTAATTAAATTAATTAAATTAATTAATTAATTAATTTATCATTTAATTATTATTTTTTTGTAGATATATTATAAAAAAGAGAGAGGGAGAGAGAGAAAAAGATATCTATTTTGGAAGAAAAGAAGAGAAGAAGATTAGAAGATAGGGATCTTTTCTCTCTCTTCTTTGATTTATAATAAATAATTAATTATTTTACTAGTTAATTTATTTAACTATTTTACTATAGATGGATTATGAAAAAAAATTTAGAAGAGAAAAAATTTTGAGGATCAGCTGCGGACCCCGATGAACCTAATAAAGGATTCTAGAAAATTTATTTAATTTATTTAAATTATTTTATAATATTAATTTAAATATATAAATGAGTAATATTCATTGGATAGGAGGATATCAAGCAGGATCTTAATGCCCAGATCATAATTTAGTGAGTCTACTTTATTACTGAGTGAGGTAAGAATTTCTATATATAATTATCATTAAATATATTATTTTAAATTATTAGATTTATATTATTGATTTTATACTATTTTATTCAAAATAATGGATTTATTATTTTTGAGATATTATTATTTTCTTGTATGATCTTTTAGCATGAGTATATTATATATTGCCTGTATATATGTGTAACAATGATTGATGATATGATTATATAGGTATGATATACTTATCCTATGAAATTGATATGATGAAATAAAAAATCAGATAGAAAGGATATGATTTGGACTAACCTTATCATGTGGAGCAGTCTTTATAGATGTATGTATGAAAATATGATCCGAGAAAGATCATAAACTTTTGATCCGAGAAAGATCATGAAAAATATGATCTGAAAAAGATCATGAAAAATATGATCCTAGAAAGATCATAAAAATTTGATTCGAGAAAGATCATAGAAATTTGATCCAATTAAAAAATCGTTGCATGATCTTGATTAGTCAAAAGTCGAAAAGTTAAAGATAAATAAATTAGAATTATGAAAAGAGAAAATAAATATTAAGTTCAGAGAGATTATTATTGAATAAAAGACTTTACTTGATGTCATATGATGATTTATTTTTTTGACCATGTGCTCGATGCATGTTTGTGCCAGTGCTTTATACTTGTTATTATTTTTAAATTATAATATTATATTGGTATGTTGTATGGAGATTTTTATTAGGCTGTAAGGCCCATCCTCTATTTTTTTTTTTAGAGTCGTAGGATGATCAAGATTGGCTATGGTTTGGGCTCGCGCGTGAGCAGATGAATAAATAGAACATTGTTGACTTCTGATAAGATGATCGAAAGAATTTAATTAATATTTATATAAGTTTTATCGGTTAAAATAAAATTAGATTATTTTTATGAATTTTGAGATTGTATTGGATTTTTAAGGCTTTGTATATTCTTTAGGATACTCTTGTTCGAAGGAGCATGCAGCCATCACGTATTCGACTTAGGTGCTGGGTTCGGAGTTTGACAGAATGATATCAGACCTTAGGTTTAAGATCACTAAGGATGTGGCAGAGATAATTTATAGGATTTGGATCTCAATGGATAATTTGTATCTTGGATTATAATTTAAGAGGTTAACAAATTATTATCTTATTATTTTAGAAGTAATTTAGCAAACTCGAAATATTTAGTGGGTTTAGATTAGAGTACGCAGCGAAAGTATGATGATTTAAATCATTTAAAATTAATTAAAAACTTTGATTTCAATGATAGAGGATTGAAATTTTTTTTCTCAACTAGAGGTAGGAGGTCAAGGATGTGATAGAAATTTTGTTCATCTAAAGTTATCGACTTTGCAGTATGTTAATTTTGAGAATAAAATTATTTTAAGGGGAGAGAATGTAATACCTCACTCGGCTATTAGACTTTGGACTAGCCCAGACCAAAAGGGCCCCCCATAAAAAAAAGAACCACTACGTCTTCTTCGCATGCAAAAAAGAGGAAAAAGAAGACTCATAATCGAAGTTTTCTTCCTTCTTGATTCTGATGAAAATCAGGCCAAATGAGTCCTTTTTAACTTGAAAAATCTTGTTTATAAGTGTCTCCTTCCCCTACCTTAAATTTTACCTTGAGAGATTGAGAGATCACTAAGATTTTGAGAATTTCTTCCATGGGCTGCCATCGAGAACAGGAGGTCATCGGAGCGTCAGAGCAAGATAAGCCCTTCCCTTTTGTCTTCCTTTCTTCTTCTGGGTCATCGATGCCTGATTGAAGCCGAAAGCCATGGGTTTGGGCTCAAGAATAGAAAAAACTCTGTTTTTGTAGTGTTTTACCTGCACGCCATCGGCCACAGCCATATTTCGAGCTGTTGTTGGGGCCACGACCTCGCCGCTGCCGGAGACCGCCATGGGTGGCTAGTCCAGTTGCCTGTGGCCATGGGTAGGGGAGCGGGAGGAAAGGAGAGTGCATCCCCTATTTTAAGAAATGAGAGAAGAGAGAAGAACAGAGGAGAGAAGAGAGAAGAGAGAAGAACAGAGAAAAAGTTCCTTTTTTTTTCTATTTATTTAATTAAATTAATTAATTTACTACTTAATTATTATTTTCTTTGTAGATAGATTATTAAAGAGAGAGAGAAAGACAACTATTTTGGAAGAAAAGAAGAGAGGGATCTTTTCTATCTCTTCTCTGATTTGTAATAAATAATTAATTATTTAATAGTTAATTTATTTAACTATTTTACTATAGATGGATTATGAAAAAAATTTTAGAAGAGAAAAAATTTTGAGGATCAGGTGTGGACCTTGGTGAACCTGATAAAGAATCCTAAAAAAAGTTATTTGATTTATTTAAATTATTTTATAATATTAATTTAAATATATAGGTGAGTAATCCGTCAGACAGGAGGATGTCAAGTAGGATCTTAATGCCCAGATCATAATTTAGTGAGTCCAATTTATTACTGAGTGAGGTAAAAATTCCTATACATAATCATCATTAAATATATTATTTTAAATTATTAGATTTATATTGTTGATTTTGTACTATTTTATTCAAAATGATGGATTTGTTATGTTTGAGATATTATTATTTTCTTGTACAGTCTTTTAGTATGAGTATATTATATATTACCTATATATATATGTAATAATGATTGATGATATAATTATATGGGCATGATACACTTATCCTGATCACATTATAATCTGAAATTGATATGATGAAATCAAAAATCAGATAGAAAGGATATAGTTTGGACTAATCTTATCATGTGGAGCAGCCTTTATAGGCATATGCGTGGAAATATGATCAAAGAAAGATCATGAACTTTTCATCCGAGAAAGATCATGAAAAATATGATCCAAAAAAGTTCATAAAAAATATGATCCGAGAAAGATCATAAAAATTTGATCCGAGAAAGATCACAAAAATTTGATCCAAATAAAAGATCGTCGCATGATCTTGATTAGTTCAAAGCTGAAAAGTTAAAGGTTAATAAATTAAAATTATGAAAAGAGAAAATAAATATTAAGTCCAAAAAGATTATTATTGAATAAAAGACTTTACTTGATGGCATGTGATGATTTATTTTTTTGACTATGTTCTCGATGCATCTTTGTGCTAGTACTTTATACTTATTATTATTTTTAAATTATAATATTATATTGGTGTGTTGTGTAGAGATTCTTATTGAGTTGTAAGATTTACCCTCCTCTATTTCTCTTTTTTTTTCAGAGTTGTAGGATATTCAAGATTGACTATGATTTGGACTCGTGGGTGAGCAGATGAATAGATAGAGCATTGTTGACTTTTGATAAGATGATCGAACGAATCTAATTAATATTTGTACAAGTTTTGTCGGTTAAAATAAAATTAGATTATTTTTATAAATTTTGAGGTTGTACTGAATTTTTAATGCTTTGTATATTCTTTAGGATACTCTTATCCTAAGGAGTGTACGGCCATTATGTATCCGACTCAGGTACTGGGTGCGGGGCGTGATAGATAGAATTATAGATGGGATTTGGGAATTCAAGAATGCAAGAACTAAGATCATAAGAGAAGGGAGTTGGAAGGAAAAAAAGGCTTAGTTTCTTGTTTCATTCTCAGAATAATTTACAATGAGTAGAGCCAACTTATTTATAGTGGTAGATGGCTCAAATTGATATAACACCTTACAACTAATTTAACAAACTTTGTTACATTGTTATTAACCTAACTAACATTTGAACTTCGTTGAATACGTGCCTTGCTTTCGGTTATGACCTTGAGTTCTACCAGTTCTGAAATCCTAATGGTGGCGGGATTTGTCATCCTTATGACCAACCTTTGAAGGGAATATAAATCTCTCACCTACTTAAGCTAGAAATGCATTTTATTGGAGGGAGTTGGACTCTTGAATGAAGATGAGACTGAAAAACTCTCATTCTATATATTTGGTTCGAAGCGATTCCATTCCCATTCCAATTTCATAGAGGAATGAGAATGCTTCAATTCTAAAATATAATTCCCGAGTCTCCCAATATTCAAGTCTCACTTTGATTCCAGTCATCAACTAAGTTCATTGGAAAATATGATCTTTTTAATTTTTATTTTAATCCATTTTGATTTCAACCGGAACCAGACGCTTCTCACTTTCAGGATTCAACAGCAAGCCAAGCAGCGCTATCAAGTGTGCACATTATTAAAACCATGCTATTTTGTTTTACATGGTTGCAATGATGCCTTGGGGACAAAGTTGATTGAAAGAGATGGGCTTGAGCTCTTTTGCTGCTTGTTTTTTCTGCATGATGACCAGGGCGTGCCTACCATCTGGCCGACCTCCGTGTGACCTTGTGGGCCGGGGATTGGTGACCAGGGCTTGTGCCACTCTTGTTCTGCTTCCAGCCTTGTCTGCTTCCTGTGAGTTGTGACCATTTGGGTAAATCCTCTTCTCATGAAGAGAGAAGAGAAGGGGATGGGAGATTAGGAAAGAACTCATCAAACTAAAGCAAGCCACGAGCAAAAGGTGAATGAAACATGGACAAGAAAGATGAAGGTAAAATTTGATATAAGCAAACGGTTGCTGATTTTTCCTCCCCCTTTTTTTTTGGTACAAGTGGGGGTAATATATACCCCAATAAAGCAAAACTACATATATGACAATGGAATTTTGGCTATATCAGCTAAAACCCGAGTTCTTATTTCAAAAGGCAATAAAAAAATAAAAGAAAAATCTATATTAACCATCAACCTAGCTAGCTAATCTATTCGCTGGCTGATTTCCTTCCCTGTGGTAACGAGTAATGAGAAAGAAATCTAAGCAGCTTAAGGAGTATTTGATGTCCAAAAATAGTGAGTGAAGAAGCTCTGCTTCAATCAACCCTGAAACATAATTATGAATATCAAAGATCTATTTAATAACCATAGCCGAATCTTCCTCTAACCAAATAGTTTTGAGCTTGCAATGATGAACTGCTATGATCATAACACCGTATGCCGCTTGGAGCTTTGCCATCGGTATGGTAGCTGTTTGAGATTGCCGTGCTCTAGCACAATATATTACTTTCATGATTCCTCATAATATAGCCCGTTCCAGCAATATCTTCGTTCCAAAAAGTATCAAAATTTACTTTAACTAGATCACAAGAACGGGGTACTAAATCGATCATTATTGGATAAAAATTAATCGAGCTCACTGAGTATCCCAGTGCCATTGATCCATGACTTTAGTCAACTTTGATATATGGTTTCTATATGAGGGACCACGTGAGAAGTAATTCCAATAGAATTTTTATTGTCAAAAAAAGAGATGGTTTCTATACGAGGGACCATGAGAAAATCATGTAGTTTCCTCTTCCTCTTCTTTTTTATTTTTGTATATTTCTTTTTTATTTTTAAACTATATTTCTGTTTGTTGATAAATATAGCCTGGAGTGCATCCATTGGATGAGGGGATTGTATGAGCAGATTGCACGGAGAGATCTCTTTATGTTTACTAGAAATAAAGTTAACATTTTGTTTGATTCATAAACCAGTTCACAATGAAATATATATACACATATTTGGTTAGATATTCAATCCAACTATTTGTATTGGAAGCACAGTGACTGGTGGATGCTTATTATTTCATGTCTATCAGACAAGATGAAATAAAAGATGTTTCTGAAGCTTCAGTTTTTTTCAAATAAATAAATTGAGCATATTTAGTATAGAACTGAAATCTTAAACAATAAAAGAAAGTAACTATTAACATGTTACACTTGTATTACCAAGCTCACCATGAGACTCGGTACAAGCTGTAAAGAGGAGTTCCACATCCTGTATAACTTTTTTAGATGATGTTTTTATGATAGAATTATTTCTTTATCAACTGAAAATGTCGTATTTTTCATATTTCTCGAAAGAACAATCATCATGTTGAATAAAGTAGTTGCCGGCATATATGACCATAAGATCGATGATTTGATATTCTACAATATCCTGATTCAAACATACACACACATACAAATATAATGCAATACAGGTATGGTTGTATGGAGAATGTTCATCACAAAAACAATGTCAATGCTTGGGAGGTTTACCTAGAATGTTGTATGGTGGACATGAACATAGACAACAGTAATGGGATTTCTCTTCAATGGAGATAAAAGCTTAGTGAGGCATATTGAGATTAATCATGTGATGTGTACATAAAATGCATTGAAACTTTATGATTATTGTACAATAATATTTTGCACATTTGGCGATGGATGTTGAAGATAGTATATATGGATGGTTGCAATACCGCGTATTACTAAAAGTGTTCCATTATTTATATAATTAATAATATGTATTCTAATATCCTCTCTTTCTGTAATAGCTCGTTGGAAAAAAAAACCTTAAGCCTAAACCTTTCTTATACGAATCTCAAAGCATGAAAAAGAACAAAAAAAAAAATGAAAACCTCGTGTTATGCACATGAGGTGGGGGATGGAAGACTCCATTACTCTTCTCCATTTTTAGCTAGAAAAAGGGATCCTAGAGTAGGCAAATCCTAGATCCATGGTCTATAAAAGGTCCCTTCCCCTCCTAGCCATCTTGCCCCAAAATCCCTACCATCATCGGTGAGAAATCTTCGGGTTTCTCTTTGATTTTTTCATGGAGGGTCTTTAGGATATTTTTCCGATGAACTAACTGTTCGATCTCACTAGAGCCAAGGTAGGCCAAGGTCCTTTTTTTTCTTTTTTTTAGTCTGTAGTGGGGTCATCATTGCTAGGATTTTGGTTGGCGAGGTGCCGGATTTGTATGGAATAGGACCATCCCCTATTTCTTCTTCCCTTTTTCTCCCAACAAGCTGGTCGCTTTTGCCGAATATGTTCTATGCTTGGGCAGCCAAGGTTGGTGTTGTCAGGAATCTACCAATATTGGGGGTGGTTGCCGCCACCATTGGAGGCCGCACCATTGGGGTTGTGGTCGGCTAAAATCTTCCACCCTTGTTTTCCAAAACAAGGAGAAGAAAAATGAGAGAGGAAAAGAAAAGAAAAGAAAAATTTTTTTTCTCTCTCTTCCATCTCTCCTCTCTCTACATTTTCTCTATAAGTTTCTTTCTCTATAATTTTTTCTTTCTTCATAGATTTTTCTCTTTAAAGATTTTATGAACTAGTGGAGGGTCCATACACATGATAGGTTTGAGTTGATGTTAGGAGGTATCTTAGATTGCATTGTGAGATCCAAAGTCTCGAGCTAGCATTGTGCAACTATCTATCCTTATTCTTTTATAATTTTTCATCAAAAATCCTTGATGTTACAATCGGTTTGATGGTGGGGATTGACTTTATAGATGAGCAATAACCGAGGTAAGATGGTGTTGAGTCGAATATTTTATCTCAAGTTCATAGATTGATGAGTTCATTAATTACTATATTTGAGTTAATCACTAATAGAGGTAAAGATTCTTTAATATGATCATCTACATGTTTATGAAAATTTATTTATAAAGACGTATCTATACAATGGATGTATATGTTATGCCTATCGTTACGTGTATTATGAATGGTTGAGTTGATTTTTTTTTTAATTATATCTAATTGATGCTTAATGATTTCTAAGCAAGAAAAATATGATTTAACATAATCGATGGGGTCTAGGTGGCAACTAGGTTAGCCGATCATATAAAAATTATGATATATATGTTGGGTCAGTCTCGGACTTGGGTGCAGTATTATTTTGGCCTACCACAAGCTGGAGCATGACTGTGACTAATATAATATCAAAAATCAGATTATGACTTTAATAATATGGATGAGACATGGATGGTGTTTGGACCGATTGACCATGCAAGAAATGTAGTGTGTATACTGCTCGGTTAGCCTCGAACTATGGTGCAATATTGTGTTTGGTCTACCATGGACTGGAGCATGATTGTTATTAGTTAAATATTGAAAAGATAAATATAAAGCATTGGAAAGGAGAGCATATGGACTAGTTAGCATGTGTGAAACATAGCGTATCAATCATAAGCTGAGATGTTTTGACTTGCCATAGGCTGGAGCATGGTTTTGACTAGTTCAGTACCAAAATCAAGTCAAGATGACGAACTATGTCTAATTGAAGGGTATATGGACTAGTCGGCACTTGTGAAATATAATATTTTTTATGATGCTAGCCACGAGCTAGGATATGGTTGCCGAGCATGAGTGGAAATATAGTGTGTGTTTGGTATGTCATGGACTAGAGCATGAGTGGATCTAGTCTAATACCAGAATAATAATATTGTTTGGATCAAAACTATGCTAATCAGTTAATCACAAGTAATCTCATTAAATTATTGTTGAATAAAATTGTTGATTAAGATATGTGATGTATTTAATAGACTTGTATATGATGATATTATTCAACCATCAAATTGCTAATGTATGAATCTTATTATTTTTCTATGAATTATATATATTTGTTAAAAGATATTTCATATCATGCTGGTGTAAGTATGGAGAATTCTTACTAGATTGTTAAGCTCACAATATTTTTTTTCTTTTTCAGAGTTGTAGGACATAGCTTTGAATAGATTTAATCTGGAGTTCAAGCAATGGATTAGGCCTTGTATGATCTCTAGGGTTTTGCTTTAGAGTTTATGTGGCCGTGTCATATGGTCGATCTGAATGTTAAGTTCAAGACGTGATACTTTTTTTTTGTTTAATAATTACAAAGGAGGCTATTGCCCCCCCCCCCCCCCCCGAAAAAAAATAAAAATAAAACAAAGATAGGACATGTCATAAGCATGAGCCATAATCAGTAGATTCAATTGATCTGGAAGAATATAACTCACCTCCTAGCAAATATCTCTCATTCTTCCTCTCGAAGCCAACTGATCCAATTTCCTTCGTGATAAATATAGATGATCTTGAATATACTTAAAGTTTCTTTTATTTGCAAAATATCCTTCAACAAAAGATGAAAACCATAAGATTTAACCACACCATTAATCCAAGCTATCACAGTGAACGAGTCCTCTATCAACCAAACTTACAAAAATGCCTTCTCTTCGTTAGAAGAAGAAATTAACTAAATAAGATATAATTTTTATTATGACTTCCAATGTTTGTTCCTCTTGCTTAATGCTAGCAACATCAACAACATTGTCGGAGTCTCGCACATATTACTTGGTATAAGGAAACAACTTAACCGCAAGACGATCACAGATAATCCGATGAAAAATACGTGAATGCTTCCTGGCCTTCCCATTCGTGCATCTCATTATGATCCCCAACCCCAAATTTGCAGCCAACTGCCAAAGTGGGTCCTCTTGCATTTTGAAGCCTGATGATCTCCGAGTCAAAAGTAAGAGTCTACAATTCATTTAGTAAACACCAGCAATAAATACGTGAATGCTTCCTGGCCTTCTCATCCGCACATCTCATTGTGATCCCCAACCCAAATTTGCAGCCAACCGCAGGGTAGATCCTAATGCATTTTGAAGCCCGATATTCTCCATGTTGCGGTCAATCTATCTATGCTTGTAAATAAATGCCAAAAAATCTATAAAAAAAACATTCATACTAATCGAAGTCGATTCTAGCGGAGTTCCTCCGATACTTAAGTTAGTGGGATGGGCTGGTCGAACAGAAAAACGAAGAGCAAGATAGCAAAATTTACTTTCAGAGAATCTTAGTGTTCTCCCCTTAAACTGACCAATTTATCTTTCTTTTATAGATGTTGGGATGATAACGACTTAGCACGTGGATCTCTTTTTTTTCGGTGTATTGTGATCATGGACAGATAGTTAAAACCATCCACTAATCGTCATTGCCCACTCTTCTTGAGGACGATTTTGTAGGACTGATTGTGAGCCAAATGAGTGGTTCGAAAGATTGATTGCTCGTCGAATGGTCATGTATTGGTGCGCCCGGCCCATCAATGTATCAGTCGGACCGTCGATGGATAGACGGCCTGTTGATGGGTCGGTAGATGATGATCCTTCGATGAGTTTTCCTCGGTTGGATGTTGATCACCGTTCTTCAATCGACTGGGTTATTTGAACATCAATCATCAAGTTAATCAGTCGGTGGTTTGCCGATCATCTATCATCGATTGTTAACCCATGGATGACCATCGGTGCTCGACGATCAGTCGGTTGCAAGTTTGTGAGTCGGGCGGCAAATTAACAACCTCCAATAGTTGCCTCCCATGCCCAAGTCCGGTGCAATGATTTCACATTTTGATCTGATGCACCAAACGTAGGGGTCGACACGTAGCATTACCTCAAACTTCATTCTGCCGCCTGCCATTAATGATTTCCATAATGTTCGATAAGGTTGCTGTCCGACATTTTGGGGATCTCAATGGTCGCTATCAGAAGTCGCACGATCGTAGGGCTCGAGGGCTTTGATGTTCGGTCGATCTTCGATCCACACGTATTAGCATCTGGTGAGGCTTTTGCACATCTTGACCGTCGATGGGTCCTATAAATATTGGACCTCGGGTAGATTTTTTTTCTATCGCTTTCAATGGAAGCAGCTTTTGGAAAGTCTATTTATTCTATTGCCTTTTAGCTTTTAGGTTCGAAGTTCGAACCTTCTTTTTGACATACTCTTATCTTTTTTTTTTTAATTTTGTTAAGTCACACATATGGCCGTAGTAGTTCATCGTTGGATCCGACAGTCGAAGCATCCATGCTGATAATGTTGATTGTGGAGCGACTTTGGGACCAATATCGGATCCCGAAAGACTTTCAACTGTTGGCTCCTGGCCCCAACGATCGAATGATTTTTCCTCCGTCGGATTTTATTGCTTTTTACTTAGAGAATCTTAGGTCGAGCTTTAGGTCTCATGTTCCAAAATTTTTTCGAAACATCTTTGACTATTATCGTATGTGTCTGGCCTAGTTAACCCCGAACTCCATTCGGCTTTTGATTACTTTTGCTCTATTGTGTCGGTTAATCCTGACAAACCTTCAGCTTTCTTTGTTCAAACCCTTCTTCGCTCTTCAACTCCATCCGAAAGCCGACGAATGGTGATACTTTATCCCAAGGAGGGATCTTTCTTTTATCACTGATCTTCCATCGTCTATCTACGATTGGAAGATCCAGTTCTTTTTTGTTTCACCCCCTACTTCTTGGAATTTTTCATTGGTGTGTGGAGAACCGAACGTCCTTCCAAATGAGAATAGTTGGATGGATCCGACCGATCGAGAGGACTTTCTTTGGCTAAAAGATATGAGAGTTCTCCCGCAAAAAGAGCTGAACACCGAAGAGTCTCTGTATAATGCCGAACTTGGTTCGACATCATCCATAGGTACATATAGTGTCTGTGATTTCAGATTTTTTTTTCTTCGATTGATTTTCGATATTAATCTGAATGTGTTGTTTTACTTTGTAGGGATGTGTCCTCCTCTCGAATTTTCACGGACGAAGTCCGCCAGTTCGCCACTCGAAAGATAGTGGCATCCGGTGCCGATCCATTGCATGCACCAAAGAAGAGTCGGGTAGCTGGTCCTTCGGTTGCCCCCAGCTTCGTCGACGTTCCTTCGGTGGCACCTTCCAGAACTATTGGCGCTCTCATCATCGCCCTACGCGCTCTGGTGATGACCACTTCTGCTGGAGCCCCTCCAACCGTCACATGGTCGGAGGAAGACGTCATCATCATTGATGTTCCGACTATTGCTCCTGTGTCGGGAGCTTAGCTGATTGTTACTACGCTTGCTTCATGATCAACTCTGGTTCGTCGAAGGCATTCATCATCTCCATCCATGCTCGAGTGGATATCGGCGCCTCCCGAACAGTTGTTTGCCAAAGAAAAAGGAAAGGTGCCAATTTCTTCTGCACCGGTTGGGAGTGACTCTTCCAGCCATGGATATACGGACTTCAAATGAGTTGATGTTCGGATTTTTGATGGTGGATCAGCTTTTTCTGACCCTCTGCTGGTGAGGAGCTAGGTTCACGCCATTCTTCTTCCAACTAATCGAGAGCTAAGGAGGAGTCAGACTTTGGCCGAATTATTCAGCTCATTCTATCTGACTTTTATTGGGATAAGTTGGCAATTTGTTTTGCCTTTTTCTTTCTTTTCTTTCTTTTTTTTGATTAACTTGATTTATTTTCTTTGAACAGTGGGCTTACAACATGACCGAACTTGAGTCGGCTTGCCATAAAATGACTGATCTTTGACGTGCATATTCTGACTTAGTATCGGCCACAAACATCGAATGTGATTCGATGGTTCGTTGGCTAGAGCAGTTGGAGAGAGATGCTACTGCTTGGAAGAAGAACTTATCCAATGAAGTCTCCCATCTTAGAGTCGAGCTTGGGTTGATAAGATCCAAATTAGAGTCGGTTTAGTCCAACCTCAAGTTGGCTCATGAGGAAGTAAAGGCCCAGAAGAGCCATCTCAAGAAGAAGAAGTGCACGGTGAATAAGCTAAAGAGGGATCAGGACAGCTGGACCAAGGAGGCAGAGGATTATCATCAAAAATGGCAGTCTACCGATGGGGAGACATCTTCGGCCAAGATAGAGATTCAGGTTCTACGGCGGGATCTCGTTCGGACGAAAGAGCTACGTGTTGAGGAATTTAAGGTCTTGACCGACTTGAAGACTTTGATCCTTCAAGAAAGTGAAGCTTCCTATTGGATCGGATTCGGCGATGGTCGGGATGCCATTCAACAGCTTTTTCTTGATCTTGATCTCAACAGCATCGTCATCCATGGTGCTGAAGAAGAGAAAGAGGGAGGCGATGATGGATCATCCATAGGTCTGACGGATGATGGTGCTTGCGTTGCTGCTTTTGTTCCAACTGAGTTGGCTGCTCCTGCAACTCCCGTGGCTTCAGCCAAAGGTACACCAGATCCCGCCGCACCAATGGGTTCGACTTCCTATTTGACTGCTGAAGTCCCATCGCAGAGCCAATAAGCTGCCCCAGTGAATACCATTCCATTGATGGATGCTGCATCGATGACCAAAGTTGAAGCTACTCCCAATCATCCTTCGGAATAGCTAGTCATTGAGTAAACTTATATTTTATTTTTTTTTAAATTGATAGTTCAAATTTTGTAAGGAATAAAGGTCCATTGTAATCTTCTTTTCACAGTAATGAAAGAAATACTTTATCTGCATTCTACTTGCATTTATTTTTCTGTCATGTTAAATTGTCTTCCATCATAACTGTCTGTCATCCGGCATTCGAGCTCGAACATCATTCATCAGGCTCTAACTCATTTTTGCCGAACGATATTTATCCTTCGACTTAGTGTTATTGAATTGATGAACGAACTTTATTTGTAAAAACTTTAATTGATCGATCGTTAATCGATCATTAGTTGATTTTATTTAACCAACTGCCGACTAGCTTTTAAACCGGCTAAAGCCAAAATTTTCAACTAGCCAATACTTAGTTACTTATTGAGATATTCATAGGTTGGGAATAAGCCAACCTAGTGTTGGTTTCTAACTGACTTTTAGTCAATTTTTTACCAACTCACACTTAATCAAAGTGCTTGATGATCGGATGCGAGCCGACCATGGATTGGTTTCTAACTGACTCTCAGTCAATTTTTTATCATCCAACACTTGATCGATTTACAGAAGTGTATGACGATTGGATATGAGCCAACCGTCTTTTGATTCGGCCATGGTCAATTTGGCAAGGGTCGTGTTCTTTTCTAGTCGGGGCAAGCCAACTAGTTTGCAAACAATAGCTTGATGCTTTTCTTTACTTGTTATTTCATAAGAAAGTTATGCATTGATGCTATTTTTTAGCCAGGCAGTCGGTTGTTCTACTGCGGGAGGCCGACCACACCAATCATTTGAGATATCTGATCGAAAGTCATCGAAACATCGATTGATGATCGCCATTTATTGATCAATTGTTGAGTTCTACCGACTATAGTATGCAGACAGCCAATCGATTGTAATGTTTTACCGATGATTGATCGAGCAATTTTTCTCCACTACTTTCGAAATTGCACCGATTCCCATCAGATTGATTTATTTGGTTTTCAATCGACTGATACGTCAGTTAACTGATCGTTGTTCATAAAGAGGACACTTCAGTCTTCTTTGAAAAAAACTTTACAAAAATTTATTTTCGTGTTTATCAAAAATACATGGAGCTGATTTCATTGATAGTATATTTTAAGATTGTCAGCGTTTCATGTTTGGAAAATTTCAACTCCGTCGAGTGTTTTGAGTCTGTATGCGTTAGATCGAAGAGTCTCCGTGACTCGATAAGGTCCTTCCCAGTTAGAAGAGAGTTTCTTTTTGGTCCAACAGTTTGGATACTTTGGCTTTCTGTAGGACTAAATCTCCTGGATAGATTTCTTTCGGCTTAACCCTTCTATTGTAGTACCATGCAACTCATTATCGATAAGCGGCCATTCTGAATTAAGCTTGTTGCTAAACTTCAGGCAATAGATTCAAGTCTGCTCTTCAGCAATCCAAATTACTTGACTCATCATATTTTTCAACCCTCATTGAAGGTAGTCCGACTTTGACAGGTATCACCGTCTTTGTTCCGTAAGCAAGGTTAAAGGGTGTTTCACTCGTCGAAACCCTGGGGGTTGTTCGGGAGGCCCATAACACCGAAGAAAGTTCTTCTATTCAGAGACCTTTGCCTCATTGAGCTAGATTTTCAAGGCATGGAGGATCATTTGGTTTGTAACATCCGCTTCTTCGTTCAACTGTGGATGGCCGATAGATGTTAACTTATATGCGATATGATATGTCGTACGAAAGTTCTTAAAGTTTTGGTTATCAAATTATCAGTCATTGTCAGTGTTGGTGTAGAAACTGATCATTGTCGGAGGTCGCTGGAGTCGAGGCCGCTGAGGTCGCTGTCGGAGACCTGCAAAACAGAGTCCCATCCGGAGCCGATGGGGGGTGGCTCCGGCAGGACCCTCCGATGCTCAAGTCAGCTCTGGCCAATAGGAATGGAGTGCTCGAAATGAGTTCCAGAGCTTGAAGAAGAAGAGGAGAGCTTAGAGATTAGAGAGAGATTAAAGTTAGCATATCTGGAGGGGTCCTTTTTATAGCGGAGCTTGATGGTGACAGCTGCAGCCGCGTGCTGGTGGGCCGCTCGAGATTCGACGGAGCCAGTCTCATGGAAAGGTGCCGTGTGCGGTGGATTGATGGTGACAGCCATCGCCGCCTCATAGTGGATCGCTATCACTCGCGGTGGACTGATGGTGATGGCTGTAGAGCTTGCGGCAGACTGATGGTCCCATTTCGGAGGAGTTCGGGCTCCTGAAGAGGAAGCTTGGAGGGAGTTCGGCTCCCATAGGCATCTGGCTGGAGGTATGCAGCTAAGGCTCGTCCGCTGAGAAGTTCGGCCGCTGGGAATCCAAAGCTCGACCGTTGGAAAGTTCGATCGAATGTTGAACTTCGGTTGAGGCTCGTCAGCTGAGGAGTTCGACCGTTGGAAATTCGAAGCTCGGCCATTGGAGAGTTCGGTCGGCTGTTGGATTTCGGTTGAGGCTCGGCCGCTAAACAGTTCGACCGCTGGGGGTTCGACCGAAGCCTGACTGCTTGGAGTCCAAGGGGCTCGGGCGCTAAGTAGTTCGACCGACTGTAGAAGTTCGACTAAGATCCGTCCGTCGAAGCTCTTTTGCAGCAACAGGTTGCATTAGGCCAAGCATCGAGCTAGACTTCGATGGAAGTAGAATTTATCCCCAACACTAGCCCCTCCACTCCCGAGTTCGAAAATCGAAGGAAGGGAGTGCAGGAAAGGCGACTATTGAAGTCTTCCTCTGAGCTCTGAGCTGGCAAGGGTCGTGTTCTTTTCTAGTCGGGGCAAGCCAACTAGTTTGCAAACAATAGTTTGATGCTTTTCTTTACTTATTATTTCATAAGAAAGTTATGCATTGATGCTATTTTTTAGCCAGGCAGTCGGTTGTTCTACTGCGGGAGGCCGACCACACCAATCATTTGAGATATTTGATTGAAAGTCATCGAAACATCGATTGATGATCGCCATTTATTGATCAATTGTTGAGTTCTGCCGACTATAGTATGCCGACAGCCAATCGATTGTAATGTTTTACCGATGATTGATCGATCAATTTTTCTCCACTACTTTCGAAATTGCACCAATTCCCATCAAATTGATTTATTTGGTTTTCAATCGACTGATACGTCAGTTAACTGATCGTTGTTCATAAAGAGGACACTTCAGTCTTCTTTGAAAAAAACTTTACAAAAATTTATTTTCGTGTTTATCAAAAATACATGGAGCTGATTTCATTGATAGTATATTTTAAGATTGTCAGCGTTTCATGTTTGGAAAATTTCAACTCCGTCGAGTGTTTTGAGTCTGTATGCGTTAGATCGAAGAGTCTCCATGACTCGATAAGGTCCTTCCCAGTTAGTAGAGAGTTTCTTTTTGGTCCAATAATTTGGATACTTTGGCTTTCCGTAGGACTAAATCTCCTGGATAGATTTCTTTCGGCTTAACCCTTCTATTGTAGTACCATGCAACTCGTTGTCGATAAGCGGCCATTCTGAATTAAGCTTGTTGCTAAACTTCAGGCAATAGATTCAAGTTTGCTCTTCAGCAATCCAAATTACTTGACTCATCATATTTTTCAACCCTCATTGAAGGTAGTCTGACTTTGACAGGTATCACCGTCTTTGTTCCGTAGGCAAGGTTAAAGGGAGTTTCACTCGTCGAAACCCTGGGGGTTGTTCGGGAGGCCCATAACACCGAAGAAAGTTCTTCTATTCAGAGACCTTTGGCCTTGTTGAGCTAGATTTTCAAGCCATGGAGGATCATTTGGTTTGTGACATCCGCTTCTTCGTTCAATTATGGATGGCCGATAGATGTTAACTTATATGCGATATGATATGTCGTACGGAAGTTCTTAAAATTTTGGTTATCAAATTATCGGTCATTATCAGTGTTGGTGCAAAAACTGATCATCGTCGGAGGTCGCTGGAGTCGAGGCCGCTGAGGTCGCCATCGGAGACCTACAAAATAGAGTCCCGTCCGGAGCCGGTGGGGGGTGGCTCTGGCAGGACCCTCCGACGCTCAAGTCAGCTCTGGCCAACAGGAATAGAGTACTTGAAATGAGTTCCGAAGCTTGAAGAAGAAGAGGAGAGCTCAGAGATCAGAGATAGATTAGAGTTAGCGTATCTGGAGGGATCCTTTTTATAGCGGAGCTTGATGGTGACAGCTGCAGCCGCGTGCTGGTGGGTCGCTCGAAATTCGGTGGAGCCAGTTTCATGGGAAGGTGTCATGTGCGGTGGGTTAATGGTGACAGCCATCGTCGCCTCATAGCGGATCGCTATCACTCACGGTGGACTGATGGTGATGGCTACAGAGCTTGCGGTGGACTGATGGCCCCATTTCGAAGGAGTTCGGGCTCCTAAAGAGGAAGCTTGGAGGGAGTTCGGCTCCTATAGGCATCTGGCTGGAGGTATGCAGCTAAGACTCGTCCGCTGAGGAGTTCGACCATTGGAAATCCAAAGCTCGACCGTTGGAGAGTTCGACCGAATGTTGGACTTCGGCTGAGGCTCGTCAGCTGAGGAGTTCGATCGTTGGGAATTCGAAGCTCGGCCATTGAAGAGTTCGGCCGGCTGTTGGACTTTGACTGAGGCTCGACCGCTGTGGAGTTCGAGGAGCTCGACCGCTAAACAGTTTGACCGCTGGGGGTTCGGCCGAAGCCCGACTGCTTGGAGTCTAAGGGGCTCGGGCGCTAAGTAGTTCGGCCGACTGTAGAAGTTTGGCTAAGACCCATCCGTCGAAGTTCTTCCATGGCAACAGGTTGCATTAGGTCGAGCATCGAGCTAGACTTCGATGGGAGCGGGATTTATCCCCAACACTAGCCCCCCCACTCCCGAGTTCAAAAATCGAAGGAAAGGAGTGCAGAAAAGGCAACTATCGAAGTCTTCCTCTGAGCTCTGAGCTGACCTAGGTCGAAGCTCGGAGGAGATCTTATCTCCAACCGAGGTCGAGGGGGCTTCATCCACTGTGATCGAAGCCGGAGGTTGCGCTCCTTGGGGGCGACATTGTCTCCTACAGCCGAGGTTGACATGATAGCTTTCTCTAGTCGAGGTCAAAGTTGAAGCTCTCCAGTCGAGGTTGACACGGTTGCTTTCTCTAGCCGAGGCCGAAGCTGAAACTCTCCACCCGAGGCTGTCACGATTGCTTGGGAGAGATCTTATCTCTAGCCAAGGTTGATGCTCGCGTTAGGATGAGGTTCTCCTCCTATTCCTAATCGAGGTTGTCCACGATCGCTCGGAAGAGATCTTATCTCTAGTCGAGATTGTTAATGATCGTTCGGGAGAGATCTTATCTCTAGTCGAGGTTGACTCGATTGCTCGAGAGAGATCTTATCTCTGGCTGAAGTGGTTGCTCGGAAGAGATCTCATATCTGATCGAGTTTGCTTTTCAGGAGAGATCTTATCTTTGACCGAACTACTCGGGAGAGATCTGATATCTAGCCAAGGTGGTTGCTCGGAAGAGATCTTATCTCTGATCGAGGTTGCTTTTCGAGAGAGATCTTATCTCTGATCGAACTGCTTGGAAGAGATCTTATCTCTAGCCGAGGTTGCTTTTCGGGAGAGATCTTATCTCTGATCGAGGTTGCTTTTTGAGAGAGATCTTATCTCTAGCCGAACTGCTCGGAAGAGATCTTATCTCTAGCCGAGGTGGTTGCTCGAGAGAGATCTCATCTCTGACCGAGGTTGCCTTTCAGGAGAGATCTTATCTCTGATCGAACTACTCGGGAGAGATCTTATCTCTAGCCGAGGTTGCTTTTTTTGGGAGAGATCTTATTTTTGGGTCGAACTGCTCGGAAGAGATCTTATCTCTGGCCGAGGCTGCTTTTCGGGAGAGATCTTATCTCTGACCGAGATTGCTCGGGAGAAATTTTATCTCTAGCCGAGGTTGCTTTTTGAAAGAGATCTTATCTCTGGCCGAACTACTCGGGAGAGATCTTATCTCTAGCCGAGGTTGCTCGGGAGAGATCTTGTCTCTAGCCAAGGTTGCTTTTCGGGAGAGATTTTATCTCTGATCAAGGTTGCTTTTCGGAAGAGATCTTATCTCTGGTCGAACTGCTCGGAAGAGATCTTATCTCTAGCCGAGGTTCCTCGGAGAGATCTTATCTCTAGCCGAGGTGGTTGCTCGGGAGAGATCTCATCTCTGACCGAGGTTGCTTTTTGGGAGAGATCTTATCTCTGGCCAAACTGCTCAGAAGAGATCTCATCTCTAGCCGAGATTATTTTTCGGGAGAGATCTTATCTCTGGCCGAACTACTCGGAAGAGATCTTATCTCTGGCCGAGGTTATTTTTTAGAAGAGATCTTATCTCTGACCGAACTGCTCGAGAGAGATCTTATCTCTAGCCGAGGTTGCTTTTCAGAAGAGATCTTATCTTTGGCCGAACTGCTCGAGAAAGATCTTATCTCTAGCCGAGATGGTTGCTCGGGAGAGATCTCATCTCTGATCGAGATTGCTTTTCGGAAGAGATCTTATCTCTGGCCGAACTGCTCAGAAGAGATCTTATCTCTAGCCGAGGTGGTTGCTCGAAAGAGATCTTATCTCTGGCCGAGGTTGTTGCTCGTGTTAGGACGAGGTTCTCCTCCTCCTCCTCCTGTTCCTAACGCGGCGACTATTGACTGCTCCTTCGCTGTCATCACACAGTTTTTGCATCTAGAAACAACATTATTGGAAGGAAAGAATTTTACCGAAGAAAAGTTACGGACAGCACATCCCCATTTCAGGGTCGTCGGAGCATTGTTCCTCTGAGTTTCCTCGGACAGCAAGTCCCGTCCAAATGACCTCCTCTATCCTATACTGGCCTCCTTAATTTGGAGCATGCTTCTGCTTTATCGCTGGGAGACGACGAATCGCCGATGTACCAAGCTCCCCCCCGGGGTGGCGTTGATGACGCCGTGAGACGGTCGACCTTATAGTTTGTGGTTACGGCAGCGCCCTAAGCCGATCTTCTCCCGTCGAAGAAATTTACCCAGCCGCTCCTTTCTGACGAGCTCCTCAATTTCGTCTGGTAGCTAGATGCATTCCTCGGTATCGTGGCTATGGTCGCGATGGTAGATGCAGTACTTGCTTCGATCGTATTTGTTTGGGGGAGACCGTAACCCTTCTGGTCTTGGCAGCTGGCTCTTAACTTCCATGAGAAATTAAGTTCGACGAGCGTTGAGGGGGCGTAGTCGCAAAACCTACGGGGGAACTTTATGAGGGGGAGTTTGGCCTCGCCTGCACCGAACTTCATTCCGCTTTGCTGCGAAACCTTCCGCGGAAGAACTTCATGCCTCTTCGTCCGGACCTCCTTGGAGTCGTACGGAGTTCGGCCTCGGTTGCCCTCGGGCGGTCGTGAGCGCGACCGAACTTCATCTCACCTTCTGTGAAATCTTTGCAGTGGTTTCCTTGGTGGCGAGCTCGAGGCGGAGTTCGACCTTGCTTGCACCGAACTTCATTCCGCTGATGAGCTTCGAGGTGGAGTTTGGCCTCACTTGCGCTGAACTTCATTCCGACCTTCTGTGGAGATCTTCTGCTCTCCGTTTCTCCTTCCTAAGGGCGATCCGTATGCCCAAATGCTCTTCCTCAAGGCCGGTTCCTCGCGTCCTCATGGTGGGTTCACTGACAAAGTCTTCGTCAGAGGTTGTCGCACGGCTTACATCATCTCGATGGGGCCGCGAACCCGACCAGTAGGTTGAACTGCTCTACATCTGCGGTGGCTTCGGGTGGAGCTTGGGCTGTCGGGGCTACAATAGGAGTAGATGGTCCCATTTTGGAGGAGTTCGGGCACCTGAAGAGGAAGCTTGGAGGGAGTTCGGCTCCCATAGGCATCTGACTGGAGGTATGCAGCTAAGGCTCGTCCGCTGAGGAGTTCGACCGCTGAGAATCCCAAGCTCGATCGTTGGAGAGTTCGGCCGAATGTTGGACTTCGGCTGAGGCTCGTCAGCTAAGGAGTTCGGCCGCTGGAAATCCGAAGCTCGTCCATTGGAGAGTTCGATCGACTGTTGGACTTTGGCTAAGGTTCGGCCGCTGTGGAGTTCAAGGAGCTCGGCCGCTAAACAGTTCGACCGCTGGGGGTTCGGCCGAAGCCCGGCTGCTTGGAGTCCAAGGGGCTCGGGCGCTAAGTAGTTCGGTCGACTGTAGAAATTCGACTAAGACCCATCCGTCGAAGCTCTTCTACGGCAACAGGTTGCATTAGGCCGAGCATCGAGCTAGACTTCGGTGGGAGCGGGATTTATCCCCAATAGTCAGTAATGATGGTATGCGAAAGTCCAAATCTGTAGATGATAGATTTTCAAATGAAGTATTTTATTTTACTCTCTATAATCTATGCCAAAGGTTCGACCTCCATCCATTTTATAAAATAGTCGATGGCAACGACCAAAAATTTTTTTTGCCCGAATGCCGGAAGGAAAGGATCAAATATGTCAATTTTTCACTGCACAAATGGCCATGGAGCTATAATCGATGTCAGTTGCATCACTGGTTGACGTTGGATGTTAGTATATCTTTGGCATGGCTCACATCTTCGAACGAATTCGGTTGGTTCCTCCTGCATTGTTGGCCAATAATATCCTTATTGAAGGATTTTATAGGTGAGGGACTTGCCCCCCAAATGATTCTCATAGATCCCTTCATGGACTTTTCGAAGTATATAATCGGCATCAGTAGGTCCTAGGCATTTTAACAGCAGAAGGAAGAAAGATCACTTGTAGAGTCATCCGTCCATCATGATGTATTGTGAAGCTGTCCATCTTAAGTGCTTCACTTTCGATGGATCATCGGATAGGATTCTTTCGGTCAGATACCTGACGATCGGATTCATTCAACTCGGCTCGTTGTTGATTTGCAATACTTCTTCCATCCTTTCGATACTTGGTGCATCGAGATACTCGATGTAAGTTCGGCCAAGCTTGTTGGGACAGTGATGGAGAGTTAGAAAAGTGGATCGATCTGAGCATTCTCTGCTCTAGGGATGTGTGAAATATTAAAGTACTTGAAGATAGAAGTTTGGTTTTTCACTTTCTCCAAATACATTTGCATCATTGGATCACGAGCTTTGAAGTCACTTTCAACTTATCCCATGATGAGTTGAGAGTCGGTGAATGTCTTCAGCTTATTGACTCCAAGCTCCTTGGTGATTTTCAAGTCAGCAAGAAGAGCTTTATATTTGGTTTGATTGTTTGAAGCTTTGAAGTTGAATCAGAGAGTGTACTTGATGACTATTCGATTGGTATTTGCTAGAATGAGTCCAGCACCGCTTCTGAGGGCATTTGATGCCCCATCGATATGTAACACCCAAGCCAACTTTTGATCGATTTTAGGGATGTTTTCGATCGATTCATAAGTTGTTTCTCGATCGAACTTATCATCCGAGATGGTATACTCGATAATGAAATCGATCAGAACCTGAACCTTCATTGACGGGCGAGGATGATAGTGGATGTCGAATTCGCTAAGCTTTATTGCCCATTTTGCCATTCTGTCCGAAGCATCTAGCTGATGTAGGATCGACTTCAGAGATTAGTCGGTTAAAATATACACTGTATGGGCTTAGAAGTAGGGCCGAAGCTGTTGCATCAAAATGATCAGGGCATAGATCATCTTCTCAGTCTTTGAGTATTGAATTTTGGCATTATGAAGTACTTGCATAATAAATGAGGTGTTATACCCGACTTTCATCTTCTCTAACCAGAACCGAACTAACAGCTTCATTGGATGTGGCTGGATATAAGTATAGAGATTCTCCTTCTATTGGCTTTACGAGCAATGGAGGAGTCATCAAGTATTTCTTTAGCTCTTCAAAGGATCATCGACATTCATCGGTCCATGAGAAGTCTTTAGTCTGTCGTAGAGTTTTAAAGAATGAAAGGCATCTTTCGACAGACTTGGAGATGAATAGACCAAGGGTGGCGACCCTTCCATTGAGCTATTGCACCTCCTTCGAAGTTGGATATTTCATATCGATGGTTGCTTTTATCTTTTCAGAATTTATCTTGATTTCTTGATATGAAACAAGAAAATTGAAGAACTTTTTGGCCATCACTCCGAAGGCGCATTTGATCAGATTTAGCTTCATCTAGTGTTGTCGGAGTGTGTCAAAAGTCTTCTCTAAGTTTCGAACATGGTTCCAACTTTGAGTGCTTTTTACTAGCATATCGTCGACATACACTTTTATATTTCATCCAATTTATGGCTTAAAGATCTTATTCGCCAACTATTGGTAGGTCTCTCCTACATTTTTAAGTCCAAACAACATGATCTTATAGCAATAAATTCTCTTATCAGTGACGAAGGTGGTATGCTCTTCATCCTCGGATGCCATTCGGATATGGTTATAGCCTATGAAAGCATCCATGAAACTCAGAAGTCGATGCCCTGATGTTGCATCAACTAGCTGATCGATCTTCGGAAGAAAAAAATTATCCTTCGGGCATGCTTCATTCAAGTTGGTATAATCAATATAGATGCATATTTTCCATTGACTTTTCTCACCATGATGATATTTGCCAGCCAATCACGGTAATAGGCCTCTCTGATGAAGTGTGCCATAAGGAGTTTGTCCACCTCTTCATCGATGATCTTCTATTGCTCGAGAGCGAATGATCGCTTCTTTTGTCTCACCGACTTGACATTCGGATTGATGTTTAGTCGGTGAGTGATTATTTTTGGAGGTATACCCGGCATGTCGATTGCTGATCAAGCAAATACATTAGCATTAGCTCTCAACAACTGGATTAGCTGCTCGCATTCTATCATCTGAAGCTGTGATCCAATTTGGATAATCTTAGTAGGATCATTCTCTTATAATGGGATAGAGACTAACTGCTCAATCGATTCACTCCACTATTCATCTTCTCGTTGATCAAGTCCTTCCAGCAGTGAAGGATCTTCCGACCTATTCTTCTTTGCAGTGATTGTGAGATAGCGTCGGATAATCTATTGGTCACCTCGCATCTCTTTGACTCTGACTTTAGTCGAAAATCAGACCAACAAGTGATACGTTGACACTCGCCTTGAGGGCATTGAGTCCCGATCTTTTGAGTATGGCATTATATGTTGACGAGACTCTAACAACCATAAAAGTCAAGACGACAATGCTTTGTTGAGGGTCTGTCCCCGCAGTCAATGAAAGATCGATCTCTCCTTCAACGTCGATGGCGTCTCCCATAAATCTGATCAAGAAAATGAAAACTCTTTAGAGTCGTTCCATCGACAATTTCATTCGAGAGAAAGTAGAGTAAAATAAGATATTAGTTGAGCTTCCATTATCAATGAGAATTCTTTTTACATCGTAGTTTGCTATCGTTGTCGAGACGACGACAGCATGATTATGGAGAATTTGAATTTTCCTCACATCATCATCTAAAAGAGAAATAAGTCCATTGAATCATTGCTTCTTAGTCGATTCTTCTTCGAATGTTGCCCCCTCTGGCCCTTGGTCGCCCAAAAATCATGTTGATCACCCCAGCCATTGGTCGGTTTTGATGATTCTCTTCCGACGGTGGTGGTTGCTCAACATGAGACCGAGTCGGATGATCGACCCAAAACTTGGTAAGGAATCTCCATTGGATGAGAGCCTAGATCTCATCCTTCAGCTAGAAGCACTGTTCGATGTCGTGACCGTAGTCACGATGAAATTGATAGTACTTTTTATCATTGCTTTAATTCTTCATCGGTAGGGGTCAGTGAAGGCAATTCTCCCCTTAATCTCCATCGAGATTTGTGCACACGGAGTAGAGAGGGAAGTATAAGTATCGTACCAACTTTTTATTGAGAAATGTATTCTAAAGCTAATTATTTAAGCGATAGATGATTGAAATTAGTATATAAATTATCTAATAATAATAGTTATTTGATTGGTTCATCATAGAAGTTTTATCTTCTTTAAATAAACTTCTAAATTATGATAGAGTTTTTAGAACCATAATCACTCGATAAAGGAGGATTTATTAAATGGTTCTTAAATTGTTCACGATCAAATGATAAGTTATTAATAAGGATGATAACTTATTAAGTGTAGGTCGCTGTATGCCATATGCATTGGTTGTTCTCATAACCAAATGGTGTGAAGACACTGGTATGACATCTAGATGAGATGTAGGAGTATATTTGCACTGAATGTGATCAATGTAGCACTCTACTATCAAGAATAGCAAGCTAAGGCCAATGGATATAAGTGTTCCTTCGATCTGAGATCACTACGATGACTTGCAAGCAACTCACTATACTTTGGTGCCAGACTACCTGTATTTCTAATATAGATTCGAAAGATTTCTAGATCCAGTTAAGTACTTATAAAGTTGATATATGAGTTAAGATGGGATTGACCACTTCTGATTAGCTTTAGAAAGAGAATGTCTCATTGTGTTTCAAGTTAGCAAAACCTAGGCTTGGATAATTCTCGTGAGGAGTCACGGGATTTATAAAATTTTGAGATACAATAAAGATGACTTGTATGAGTGTTGAAAGCATACTCAAAATCGTCTTGAACATTATTGATCATAGAAATAAATTATATGGTAACCATGAGCCAAGGTTTTAAGAATATTGCTTTGTATACATTCGATCTATCTGGACGTCAGAAATCATTGCTAAATGATTACTTTGATTGGTACAGAAATTAATTTCTATGCTACCGACTTAGGTTCGAACCTATAGGATCAATTGAGCTGAGATTAAGTCTAATTGAATTAGATTTAATTTGAATTAGTTTGAATTTAATTTGATTAAATCTAATTAATTTATTAGATAAGCTAATTGCAAGAGAGAATAAATCTTAGTTAGACTAGAACTTGAGTGCACCTTATTTCTAATTAAGTTAGGATTTAAATCAAAATTAAATATAATTTAATTTAATTTAATTAGATTTTTAATTAGATTAGGATTCTCTATTAATTAGATTAACTCAAATCTAATTTGAATTGGGTTCAAAATTGTTTGACCTAGTTTGCATTGAATAATCCTAGTTAGATTAGGACTCTTCACTTCACTCTTGCACCACCTAAGAAAGCCCATGCCAATTTTATTATTTTTAGATCTTTGTGTAATATTTTCCATGCCTAAGAAAGGTCTCCACGCCTCCTATTATCTAGAGTTTTTTTGAAATTAAATTTGACTTGGTCAGATTTAGAAATTAATTTTGATTTTTACTCTATTTGATAGTCCTTTGAAACCAAAACACTTTTTTCCTTATGCGCCATTTTTCTCCATGCCAAATATTTTTGTTCGCCCCCTTTCTCCTCAGGTTTTGTGCATTGGCCTTTTGTTTCTCACACCCAAAATTGTGGAAGGGGCGTCCAAGAGTTGGATGCCCCATAAGAATCCATAATTTCCAAGTTTGACTAGGTCATTTTGACCTAGTCTTTCCTATTTTGTGGCGCCTCCTATATGATAGGAGATGGCGTTATTTTTCTTTGATGATTCCATGGTAATTTTAGATGAGAAAGGAAGAAAGCCGTGGAGGTTATGGGCACCAACATTCATGGAGAAAAGCCCACATCAAGTGTTGATGTCTTGATGAAAACTAAGATAAGAAGAATGTCTTCTCATCTATTTCTCTTTCATTATTTATTTTCTTCTTTATTCTTGGTAATTTTTATATGCTAAAAATCTATGAGAGAGAGAGAGAGAGAAAGAGGGCATGGGAAGGATGCTCCAAGAAGTTGGGGCATGATGATCTTTTTGGACATGATTTAATCATGTCCTGATGAGAGGAAAGTGAAGAGAAGATAGTTTTCTCTTAGGATTCTTTTGAGAATTCTTTCTTCTTAATTTATGTATGATTTTTCTATGAGAAAAATTAGAAAGGAAGAGATCTTGAAGTATGAAAATTTTCTAGAGGAGAAGGTCTCCTCTTGTCCAGATATGAAAATCCGTTTAGGATATCAACGGTTGATATCCTGAAAAGAGAAGATATGTCTTCTCTTAAGATCTTTCTTAGCTATTTATTTTTTGATTTTTAGAGAAATTTAAGAGTTGAATTTCTCTCTTAATCCTCCTCATATTCTTCGTCTCTTGGAATGTCCAAGAGATCCAAAGAATAAATTTTAGATTAACCATCCGGAGGGATCTGCGAAAAGCTAGTACTTCGAGCGGATTTTCGTTCGATGAACTTTCGATTTTATTGCAGCCTCGTGTAGATCACCTATAGAGGTCGGACGCATGTGCGGCTCCAAAGACAATAATAAAAATCAACCATGGAGTTCTCAACTCGCATAAAGATAAGAGATCTGATCTTTTCTCTCACCTAGATGCGATCTAGATTTTAGATCTAGAATTATTGTAGATCTAGAATATTGATTTGATCAATACCAAAATCTTTTATTTTCAGATTTAAGAATGCAATATGACATATTATAGGTCCTAAATATATGGTTTATTAATTAGATTACATGCATTTGTAGATTAAATAATTTAATTTGCATGTTCCGTTGTATTATATTTCAAAAAAGTTTTGAAATTCATGCATGAAATCCTGCAAATTTTTTAACACTTTTCACATTGGTCAGTACTAGGTTCAGTCGGGAGAAGATCATTTCCTTGTTCAGAATGGGCCAGTTTGATCCGGTCGAAATGTTGTTCTTTCGTTGTTTCTTCTTCTGACCTTTTTCGGTTGATTGGCACCAGCCAGAAGCACCTTTTCCTGCATGAATGTACTTATTCGTGCACTCTAAAAGTTTAGCATAGCTCCGGGGGTTGTTCTTGTCTAGCAAGTAGGTGAACCGAGAGCCCCACAGATCCTATTTCATAGTTGAGATGGCCACGTCCTCATTAAAATGTGCCACAAAGGTCCAAAGAGTCTCTTTGTCTCCTTGCTTAATTGAGAAGAGGGTGTCTAAAGTCTGTGGTATCCTTCTGTTGGTGCTGAAGTGAGCCACAAAAGAGTTTTTAAGCTGTCCAAAAGAGTTGATGCTTCTTGGCTGAAGTTCGAAGTACCAGGCTCGAGTAGCTTTCCGAAGGATGGCCAGAAAACCGATGCACATGAGGGTGTCATTCACCTCCTAGATCATCATAAGAGCCTTATAGCTCTAGAGATGATCGATTGGATTGGTGGAGCCATCGTATGGCTTCACCTGTGGCATTTTGAATCATGACGGGATTGGCTCATCCAAGATGCGCAAGGAGAAAGGACCTGCATGAACGTGGAGTCCATCGAAGGACGCTCATACCGCATCCTCTTGGATCCGGGCCAATCGATAGTCAATTTCTTGAGCTTCCGCTCATAGTCATTGGACCGTTGCTGGCGGGACGTTCTAGGCATCGATCCTCCTGAAGAACTAGTGGAAGAAGAAGTAGTCGAATCTCGTAGCTGTTTCCCTTTGTATTGACTTCGACAAGAGGATGGGGAAACGGAGCGTTGTGATTGATGGGTGGTGCATCGCGAGCGACGAGGGGATGGAGTTTTCGCTCGATGTGAACGTCAAGATGGTCGCTTCAGTGAAGGAGAGGTGGAATGCCTCGACACGTGGTGGCTATGTCTGGATGGTATAGTCTGTATCACTAGACTCTCCACTGCCACGCACGGTTGCTATTGGAGGCTGTGTACAGCCTCTATCAGCATCCGAGCCTACTGCATCAACGTAGCCAATTATTGAGCTTGAGCGTCTAACATGACTGTCGAACTCGAGGAGCTGGATTCTGCCATTATTAGTGGTAGAGGGGGAAATGCCTCTCGCAAGGATGACTGGTCGGTGAAGCTGATTGAATTGCGAACGTGTGTTTTTGCCATTGTAAGTGATTACAAACTCGCTGGACTTGAATATCAATCACTGATCATCCTTTCTACTTGGTGCACCAATCTATTTCAGTCAATCCATCTATGCCTATAAACAAATGTTGAGAAACCTGCAAAAGAAAGTCCACACGGATCGGAGTTAGCTCCGACGGATGGACTGGTCAAATAGGAAAACGAAGAGCAAGATAGCAAAGTTTGCTCTCAAGAATCTTAGTGTTCCCCCCTTAAACTGATCAGTTTACTTCCTTTTTATAGATGTTGGGATGATAACGGTTTAGCACGTGGGTTCCTTTTTCTCTGGTGTAGTATGATCGTGGGCAGGTAGTTAAAACCACCCACTAATCGTTGTTGCCCACTCTTCTCGAAGCAATTTTGTAGGGCTGATCGTGGGCCAAATGAGTGGTTCGGAAGACCAATTGCCCATCGGATGGTTATGTATCGGTGCGCCCATCAATGTATCGATCGAACCATCGATGGATCGATGGGCTGTTGATGTGTCGACAGATGATGATCCTTCGATGGGTTTTCCTCAATTAGATGTTGATCGCTGTTCTTCAATCGACTGGGTTATTTGAACATCGATCATCGAGTTAGTTAGTTGATGGTTTGTCGATCATCTATCATCGATCGTCAACCGATGGATGACCATCGGTGCCCGACGATCAGTCGATTGCAAGTTTGTGAGTCGGATAGCAGATTAACAGCCCTCAATACTTTGTGTATAAAATCAGAGTCTACAACTCATTTAGTAAACACTAGCAATCCAAAGACAATATCTTTAGGAGTCATTCTTTTGTAGATAAAATATTTATCTAAAATTTTATATTTTTTAAATAATATTTAGATAAAAAATAATTTATTTATGTTCTTTTATGCATGAATAAATTACTTTGAAATCTATTATTCATATTTTTTTATATTACTATTTTTTTGAATAAGTTATTAAAATTTATTTATATTTTCAATAATATCTCTTATGCTTTTTAGATTTCAAGAAAATGAATGGCTGGATTATTAGCATTAAATGATAGGGATATTGGAAATGAAAATAGATATTTTAGGTATAACATTAAATATTTTACTTATGAAAAAATAATTTAGCCATCTTTTAGGTGGGTAAATTTTTTTTCTATCTCATAAATAAATGCTACTCGAAGAAAATAATTTTTTTATTTTAAAAAATATGAGAATATGAATAAGTTGATCAATAGAAAAGTAGATCTAACTTTTTTTATAATATTTATGTAAAAAAAAAAATTTTAGAGGTGATAATGAATTGAATATAGATCAAATTAATAAATATCAATATTTATTTTATAATTAAAATATTTATATTTATATTTTTTTATATTTAAATAAATTAAATTAAATATTTAATAAATCGACTAAAATTACTTTTCGAGATACTCCTCTGATTATCATCGGATGAAATACAGATTCACAGCACGTAACATTCCTCGTACCGTGAGTTGCCATATCCAGCCCACCGAGTGGTCAAAATCCCTTCACCCGACGTATGTTGACACGTCATCAAATAGCCAAACGGGGAAGGGACGAGGGTGACTAGAAGCCCGACAATAATGAAGGTATCAACATGCTTCCCAATTCAATTCCCCAGCAAGCACAACTCGCCGCAAAATAGCTGCCGTGATTGCATCTCAACCCAGTTGTTTGGGGACAAAACTTGGGAAGCGTAGCACTGTTAAGCACCCGCAGCGATTCCCCCGATCCAGGATTTATTAGAGAGAAGCAAACATTTGGGATTAAGATCTTCCGATCGAACGCCAGCGACGAGGAGGAGAAGAAAAAACCATCCACTAAAAAACCCAGAGAGCAGAAGAGAAAATGAGCGAAGGCGACGGGAAGAGCCGAGGAATCGCCGACGATCATTACGGCGGCGGCCACCACCACCATCACCAGCAGTACGGGACGTTTCAGGGCGGCGCCCCGGGCTATCCTCAGCCGGCGATCGGGTTCCCTCAGCCGGCGCCTCCGCCTGGAGTGGCCCCCCCGACAGCTTATCCTCCCCCTCCTTATTCTGCCGGCCCTCCCTACTATTCCCATGGTTACCAATCTGTTCCAGGTATGTCTAACCCTAGATGACGCACGAAATTCCAGATAAATTTCTGTTTTGATTGGTCTGAATCTCTGTTGTTTGTTGAAGAATAGTCTTCAAAGCGATAATTGCTATTGTTTTGGGTTACTTTTAGGATAGGGAATCAGTGAAATTGTGATGAGGACATATATTTTTTACTTCTGAAATGACTCTATTGATATAATTTGATGGACAATTGAGGATCGGATGATAACCCAGGTTTCTTGATTCATTGGGGTTCACAACACCGTTCGGGTTGGATTGGTTCAGGAATTTGTATGATTTTCAGCTTCTATATCTGATCAAATTTAAGCTTATGCACTGAAATATGATGCCATGTATTTCTAGGTTATTCCGAATACTAACATTTCATTCGGGGAATTCAGCGCTGAAGAATTCAACTGGAAGAAGTTAAAGATGTGATTTTGATATTGTCTGAGCAAGTCTTGAGTTTACAAACTCTAGAGAGGCAAAAAGGGATTACTTTATTATTATAGCGCAACAGTTTGAGTCCAAATCGACTTATTCTATTATATGTATCTCTTGTAACCCTAAAAGAAGTGGGCTATTGACTGTTCTCAAGATTGGATGAATTGGGGACTAGGTTTTGAGAGGAAACCTTATACTCTATAATCTCCAGTTTTCTATGTTGAACTTTTGCATTGTCTCTACCCCTGGACATAGGTCAATAGACCGAACCATGTAAATATTGTGTTCATGTTTTTTTTTCCTTTTTCCTTTTTGTTTTGTTATTCTCCTTGCCTGTCTCAACAGATATAATTAGCATAGTTCATAGCCCGGTAAATGTGCAGCAGACTTAAAAAAATTTCTGTTTTTGTTCTTTCTGAGTAATATAGGTCAAAAGGCATTTGAAATATAGAAGCTAATGAAACAGTGAACTCATATAGAAAACCAGTGCTTTGTCCGCCTAGAATATAGCTAGGTCTTTTATACATTGCTAGACAGTTCATTATCTAGCTGATTTCCAAGCTGCTGTTCATTTTTGCCTATGAAAACCTCCAAGCCTTGACAGTTGCGTCAAATTCAAGCTGTTCATAGATCAGATCAACTTTTTTTTTCCAGCTGATGTATGGTAGTGATGCTTGTAGAAGTTCGTCATCCAGAAGCAAGCATGATTTTCCTCTTTTAATCATTATTGTATCAATTCCTATTAAGAATCTGAAATGGCAATATGATTTTTTTTAAAGTGAATCCACAAAATTTAACAATGTAAATGCAGTTGTTGCAAAGAAAGCGAATCCAAGTACTGCTTAGTTAGACTTCAAGTCGCTTCACTCAGCCACCAAGAAAGCCTTAGTAAAGAGTTCCAACACTAAGATAATTTAAAGCACAGGGACCAACTTTATCTCTTGATCTACATAAATGGTGAAGTATCACCCTGTGAAATAAATCAATTCTTTGATGGCACTGATATAGGAAGAAAATCAACTTCCTGATGTTTCAACAATCAAGGATGTATCTGTTCCATATTTATTCACTAATTGGTTATTCTATTTTTACTTATTCTCCAATTCAGGGTTTGCTTTGCATAATTTGTTAATTTCCTAGCATTGCCCTTCACAAAATTTTAATGTTTTAAGTTGTATATGGATCTGTATATATACATCTTCATGCTTGAGTGCATATCTAAATGTAGGGAACTCATCTTGTAATTCTGAATCTGTAGAAAACATGACACTTTTCCACATATGATTTATGAAAACGAGCTTTGTTTGGTTGCTTCTTGGGATGACCGATGACCATATCAAATATTCCATGGTCTTGCTTTAAAGACTTTGGGCTTATTTCTTGAATAAATAACTATATGTCATGTGAGGAAAATTATACATGTTTGTCTACTTGAATTTGACCATTTTCTTTGATTTTTCTGATTGTTATAGGTTATGCTACTGTTGCTGAAGGAAGACCTTTAAGAATGCCACGCCTTCCTTGCTGTGGTATTGGTATTGGTTGGTTTCTGTAAGTAATCATAATTTTCATTCTTCTCAACTATTGTGGATGCTTGTGATGACTAAATCTGTAGAATTTTGTCATTTGTTGGTTGTAATTGCTGGTCTGCTGCTTAACCTTCTTTTTCTTCGAGCTTCTTCTTAAACTTAAAAGCATTGATTCAAGCAGTTTACTAACATAAGTGGGTGCTAATATATAATGTTTTTTTTTTTTTTTTAAATCTTTGAAAGGTTTATCATTGGCTTCTTTCTCGCTGCTATTCCCTGGTATGTTGGAGCATTCATTCTACTTTGTGTCAGAATAGATTACAGAGAGAAACCAGGGTTCATTGCTTGCACTATTGCTGTAAGTAACAAATATAATCTAGCCTTCTGTGTAAAGCTTCTGCTATATTTGTTCTGATTACTTCCATTATGTGTTCATATGCTTTGCTTGATCTGAGTAAGATATGGAATAACAGAATTTTGCTTGTATATCTATTATTTATACCCACCGACCTAGATTTTAGTTGCTGTTGGCTTCATTTTCATTTTGATGCCTTCTCCTTTATAGCTATTGTCCTCCGTCAATGCTCACAGAACGGTTTGCAAAATGCCATTTGGTTTTATTTTAAGTTGCATAAGAATTTCTAAGATACTCGAAATATGTGGATATGCTTTATTACCAAATCCATGTATGGCTGCCATAACTACTGCTACTGATATTACATCATAATTCCAGGTATCTTGTTATATCTGATTTAGGAAGAACAAAAAAAGTTGGTCTAGGAATTTTTTTTGCTGTAATTGTGCTCAGGTGTGAATCCTGACACTTAAGAGCTCATATTGACAATTAAGTCATATGGTAAGAGAAAAGAGTCAACTGCTATAATTTTCCACAGTTCCTTATCATTTATTTGAGAATATGACCATATGGTTTGACTAACAAGTTCCTTAGGAGCGTGATAATCTGACTTGGACCATAGGACTTTGAGAAAATGAAAAATCATCAATTGCCATAAGTTGTACTTTTGATTTACTTGTCAAAAGGTTTTAACTGGAAAGCTAATCTTCTTGACAATCTTTCAGACAAAATCGATTAAACAAAAACTATGGTGTTTGATGTCTGCATAGAGAGAATCTACCTGCCTGAGATGGATATTTATATCTAATTACTTGTACTTGAAAATTTAATTTGAAATTGAAGCTGCTCCTTCTGCAAGAAACTACGTTAAAAAAAAAAAGAAGATGTGAAGCAACCCCATTAATAGAGTATATGTAGCAGAAAATTCTATGTTTCACAGTCTTTGATATGAATCACATAACATTATCTTTGCAGTAATTTTTGAGGAATTCCTTTTTATACGAAACTGGATTCAAAAATGGCCAGGGTAAAAAGTAATCTATAATTATCCATTTTGTTTCTCCAACCAGTTTTGAAATTTCTCTTACTTTGAAATGGTTCTTTCGTTCTCTGAATTAGTTTTTAATGGAGCATTAGTTACAACAGTGAGATAGCGAATCATCACTCTGTAGAACCCTTGTTTTAGTTCACATCTCTTGAATTTTGCAACCATTTATTTAGATCGTGAAATCAACAAAATTTGCATGCTTCTTCATGAAATGCACCTGGACATTTTATAAATTGTTCTAGTGATACAAGTGGGTGGAGAACACACGAGTATTAGGGCTAGATTCAAAATATAACATGTATCTTGTGCCCTTGTGAGTATAATCACACAATTTAACCATCATTGCTTACAAAATAAGCAATTTTTATGAAAGCCAAGTCTGGTTTTGTGCGATACATGTATTTGCCTTATAGTGATCCAGAGCTGTACTCGTGATGAGCTTTGAGGACTTCTGTTTGTGCCTGCAATATGTAGAGAATTGTTTGGATGTCTGTTATGTCTTGGAACTACGTTGTTTTCGGATGAAATCCTCATTAAGAGCTCAGCTGTGATCAAAATCCCACCCAATTAGTTGGATTAGGTACTCAATTTTGCCATTTTGGTCTGTTTATGACCTGTATTTGATCACTCAGCAGCCACATCAATCTGATTCTACAATAATCCAAATTGGATTTGTAATCACATTATATAGACTATCAATCAAGATTTAATGATGAATCGATTACTGAGCTCCCCTGCCACCACCATGACTGCTAGGGGAGGTAACAGCTGTATGTGGCACCCATCCACCGCTCACCGCTCGCTAACTGGCCACGTGTATGTGTGCATTTCTATCTTCTCCTTCCTTTTCTCTTCCTTACCCCAGTTACACTTCCCACCACCTCCCAGAGGATATGGGTAACAAGTGATAACTCATACCCCTATTTGTGAGGCAAACCTCTCACATCTGGTTTATTTGACTGTGTTTATAGATTGGAAGGTTGATTCTTCAGGTGTCTGGTTTCAGATTGTCATTTGGCTAATATATTTGATTACTGGATGTGGATAGACCCCGGCTTGATCCATTTACAGCACTACCTGGAATGCACCAATGAGCTAGGTTTTCTAGAAAATAAAAATTATGGTTGCTGTTCTCTTCCTACTCTAACCTAATTATTGTAAGCCCTCGTTAAGAAACATTAAGAAGAAAAAGAAGCTAACATTGAAGGTGGTCAATGTTTCATGCACATACATTGGTTAGAGGACCATCATAAACGTAAGTTGTTAAAGCATCATGCTATAACATGATTGATTATAATTGACATTTTAAGAAGTAAGCTTATGGGAGGCCTCTACCAGAGGTTGGGCATTTCCATTTCTCAATTTTCGTGGTTGGTTAAAAGACCATTGTTTAGGAGTTCTCTTGTTAAGTCATTGATGATGGAGCTTCACAAGGAGAAAATAATGACATAGGCCTTGAAAGTTGGTCCAACTTAATGTCAGCTATATTGCCATCCATATCTGATTGCATCTGATAGTTGTAGTTAAGGTCAAAATTTGCTCTGTATGACAATATTGTCCTTGAAGCTGATGGATCATATATGTATATTTTCATGGGGTGGGGGTTGGTTGGTTTAATGATAGGTTGACCGATGTCACAACAAGGTGGACATAGGCTTTTTTTTTTTTCACGTCCTCTTTGATGTTTTTAAGTGAATAAGCAAAAGGCTTCACTGTTTACGACTATCTTATCTTAGGATATATTTAGCTGTCCATAGTTTTAACTTGTACCTTGACTTGTTATAAGAGATTAATTTAGTAGGATTACCAGAGAGGAATGGACCATAGCACAGGCCTCCATGACTATGTCTAATCACAAGGTTGTTGGAGCTTGTGTTTCCCTGACTGGTGTGCCTGGTACATCTACGATGAGGGTCTCACTTGTCCCTTCCATTTGGCAAATAAGGTACAATTTCATCACACCCTTAACCACTTTTTCCCTACCCAAATGCCTAGGTGTTGTGATGGAGCACATTATTCCAAGTTTGGAGGGCTTGGCTAATCCAGGAGAAATTTGTCATATGAAGTGCTTTGATGGTGTCTCTTCCTTGATTCAGTAAAATAACATGCACCTTCTGGAACGTCATTCAGCCTGTCTTTTTTTTCCTAATTCAACCTTGCACTTTCTCAAGTTGGATGCTAGTTCATGATGTGAACAGGGTCCACAATGGTAGAACTTATGACATGTTGGTATTTCATTATTGCATTATATGTAAACTAGGTAGTTGTTATTGAAAAATTTAGAGGTTTATGTTGTGGTTTTAGAGCCTTATTATGGGAAGATCAGAAAAATAAAGGGAATATATAAAAAGTGGGTATAGAACTTGTTTAGGTAGGTTCCGCAAACAGTTTGCACTGATGGCACCCTATATAGGCTTTCTTGAGTTAATGGGCAACAATTGCTGGTGTTTAGGGTACTTAATATTAATAGATTTATATTCCAACATGGTCAATCCTGGTAGATGGCGGCATCAGTCTCTCGCAAGATCGATTTTCCATTGTCTTCTCAATGTATTTGCAATTCAAAACTATACTTTCTTCCGAGAATGGAATGAAATTACAATATATATATATATATATATATATATATATATATATATATTAAAACTAAGCTTTGACTTGTCTTGAGCAGGCCATTCTTGCTGCAATTGCTATTCTTCTAGGGGCAACAAAAGGAGCAGATGTATGGTGATTTACAAGCTGCAGTTTGACATCTATAGTGTATATGTTCACCCAGTATGTTAAATTCTGTAAACAATCAGAAGTTGTTTATTCAATATGTAAGCCGGTGCAGATTTTATGTGTTGGCATGATGGAAAGTGACTCAAGAGATTAAAATTCTCATATAGCTACTATGCAATTGTTTCTTCCATATTTTACCCACTCCCCATATTCGGTTTTGATTTAATCTCGTGGTGGAAAAGAATCTTGGGAAGGCCTTTATAACTTTGTCCTCGCTATTTTTAACATCTCTTGGACATGAAGGAAATGAAATGTCAGAAAATTTTATATCTGGGCTGACAAAGTTCCCTCTTGAAATTTTCTTTTCTTTCCATCAGTTCCTATGGCATCCATACACTGTTGAAGGTGTTTTCTAGAAGCTTTGTATTTGCACCAAAGCAGTGACTTAATTTGAAGCAAAGGCCCCTTTTGGCTCACATTAAAGTCCATTTCAGTGATAGAATGTAAGATGAAGCCCCGTGGTAACGGGTGGAGTGATTAATTTGTCAACACTTGTTGTATGTTGTTGAATCTACTGAAAGCATCTGGAGCTTGATTGGTTGGAGTTGCATGGATTGATGCAGCTTATTTCTCGTCACGTTTGGCAAATTTAAAAAAAAGAAATCGTTAATATAAACATTATTGCAGCATTTTGTTATTTTATAATCCTATTTTTTGTTAGGGCATATTTAAGTGGAGGGAGTTGGACTTTGGAATGGGAATATTGTAATCCTCTAAAATTTTATTCCTACTTTCTCTTAGTATTCAAATTTTATTTTTGATTTTGGTCATAAATTAAATATTTTGGAGGATATAATCATTTCAATTCTCATTCTAATATATCCCAATGGCGATTCCGATTTCAGTCACGTACCAAATGCAACCTTAACATCATCTTGTGTGGTCTCATCTGTAGTGTCATAGGTTTAAATTAAGTTCCTCAAACGTGTAATGTCTGTTTTGGGTTCGGCACGAAGGCTATGATCCAAGGTCAAATGCTGCCTCCATTTGTTCCAGTTCATATGGACAATTTACAAAGGAGTGGATTTCTCAGAGCCCGGCTTATAAACTTTATTATTTTAATCAAGTATGATAAAGCATGGAAGCGATATAGAATCTTGCATCCGAACATTGCTTGCCTAATAAGCAGGACAGGTTTGGGTTTAACATGTCACTCCTTAGACGAGTGCAGGCCTAACAAATTAGGCCCAATTTGTGGAACCTGGACCACGAAATTGGCCATTTAAAGAAAAGACCAACATGGCATCGTCTGATATCCTAGCCCATTAGGGTAGCCGATCCCCAACACCAACCATTCTCCACGCTATAAATAGACCGCTATTTCGTTCCTGGGTTCAGCCGCCACCGCTTCACCAGGAAGGGGAGGATTAAGCGAAGGTGACATTTAGGATGGTGGCGTTTAGGGTGAGTTCCTCGGATCCCTCTTCCGTCCAATCCCATGGATATGAGTATTTTGATGGGGTTTTTGATGCCCTCTTCGATTTTTTGCGTTCTCGACTTTTTGGAACTGATGATTTCTAGCGTTTTGTTTGTTCTTTGCTCGTTGATCGCAGTTCCATCAGTACCAGGTGGTCGGGAGAGCGCTCCCGTCTCCGACCGATGAGCATCCGAAGATCTATAGGATGAAGCTGTGGGCGACCAACGAGGTCCGTGCCAAATCCAAGTTCTGGTAGGCGTTCGAGAACTCGATTCACAAAACCCTAAGTCTTAGGTTTTTTTTGGTATTTAAAAAACTTTTTATGATCTTTGGTTAACCATTTTGTACTATTAGGTATTTCTTGAGGAAGCTTAAGAAAGTCAAGAAGAGCAACGGGCAAGTACTGGCGATCAACGAGGTTGTGGTTCTTTCCGCTCGTCTGTTTTAGCTTCGATCTTAAAATCTTGATTTGTGAACTTCCTTTCCGTATTAGACTTTTTGTTTTGTTAAGATTGATGGTGTTTTAGTTTCAGTTGGAAACTGATGTACTTTGATCTAGTATTGTTCCTTTAGTAGTCTGGGAGTATTGAAGTCTATCACCAATATATTCTCTCCTTATGTACCTGAGATTTACTGGTCTGGGTTATGAATTTTGTTGGCTGATTGAACTCGGCATGAGTTGCTTCCATGAGCGTATTCCTCTTGATTATATTGGCAAGATGAGGGGATTAAGTAAAAAGCATATATTTGTGTGAAGTCACTAGGATCCTTTTTCTTTTTCGTTAGAGAATCTCAAAGGAGATGGTGCTTGATAAGGTGATTCTTCTGGTCCCATCAATTGCTGGGTGCTTGAATGCTTGAAATGATTTGACACAGCTGTTGAAATGGATATTCCAAGCTCAAAGAAGAACTAGATACAAGTGCAGCATCTGAATTGTTTTGTTTTCTTATGCTTCTGAGTGCAAATGATTTAAGGCTGACATTTATTAGAAAAAGAGTATTTTCATGTTGATTGCAGAAAGTTCTTTAAATGATTTTTCATGCATAGTTTAATGAAGAATCATCATTTAATAGCAAATTCTTGGTACTTAATTGCCCAAGCCTTTGACAACATGCTTTATATATCTTTTGTGTTCTAAATTATGAATATAAACCATCATGCTGAATGCATAATGTGCCCATTATTTCATACTCAGTGAATTACTGCTTTGATTAGGGGAAAAAAACTGAAAAAATGTAGGGATCAATTGACTAGAGGTACCACTACTTAGATTTAGAGGGATGATAGTGGAAAATAATTGGGCTTTTGCCTGATTCTTTCATTAAAATGGCAAAGAACTGCATAAACAAATAATTTGCAAAGTCATTTATGACTGCTAGTGCAATTTTGTGCTTTATTGCTAATATTTGATATTATATGTATGGCCTGCTTTACTCAATGCATCAATCACTTGGCTTCCTTACTAGTTTTAGTATATCAATGGTTTGATCTGCTTATGAGTTTTAATGCTTGTTTCACTGTGTTCATTTTCATTCTTATAATTTATTCCAATTAATTTGGGGTTTTCAGATTTTTGAGCGAAAACCAACCAAGATCAAGAACTATGGAATTTGGCTGCGCTATCAGAGCAGAACAGGCTACCACAACATGTACAAGGAATTTCGTGATACTACTCTAAATGGTGCTGTTGAACATATGTACAATGAGATGGCCTCTCGTCATCGGGTGAGGTATCATTGTATACAAATTATCAAAACAGCCACAATCCCTGCTAAGCTTTGCAAGAGAGAGTGTACCAAGCAATTTCATGATTCCAAGATCAAATTTCCCCTGGTGTTTAAGAAGGTTAGACCACCAAGCAGGAAGCTGAAAACCACATACAAGGCATCAAGGCCAAACTTGTTTATGTAATTCATCTTGCTTGATGTTCTTCCATGAAGGCAGAAACTCAAGTGAGTCCAGAGATTATGCAGTCTTGTTTTTTGTTAGAAAACTTACTGAAATATTTTTGGATTTATCATATCTGTGGTTGGAAATTTTGGTTTACTTTGTTTAATGAGTTATATTTTAGTATTCTAAAGTTTTGTGATTGGATATTTTGGATATAACAGCTGAGGTGCAAGGTTTGGCTAGATCAGCAGTTCTTGTGGACTACCTCATATCTTAGCTACTGCTTGTTATCACAGTGCATTCACATGCTTTCCATCTTGTACTAAGTGCTTTTGAACTGGTTTTGCTTACTCGAATGCATTCAATTAATAAGCTATACTTAGCTTTTATGAAAACGTTTTATGCTTTGTTGTGTTTTCAACCTTAGTAAACTAGTCGTTATGGCTACATTAGTACTTAGGTATATGTCCTGAAAACCGGAAAATGCCTCTTGGTGTGTTAAATGCATTCACCTGCAATTATGTGGGTGTTGTTTTTCTTTTTGTGAAGATTTAGCCAATGTATGCTACCTACTTAATTACTTTTGCTGCATTCCTTTTATCAGCCACTCAATAATGCCAGAGTGACATATAGAATTTTTATAAGACAGCATCTCAAAGTCTTTTGATTTGCATACCTTCTCATAATTAGACAAAGTTTAAGACATTACATAGCAGGGCAACTTTGCCGAGGTTACCAATTTACAATTTGGTTTCCTTTTTTTTCCCTGTTGCCTATATCTCTTGGTGATCTGGTGTTTTAGTTCCATTTGCCTTCTAGCTTGGTTGATGGCAAACACCACCGCCAACATTTTATCATTTACAACCTCACACATTACTTGTCTTGTTAGATTGTCCATGACTTGAGGCACATAAGTTGCTGGTACGGCTTGTGAATTTGAAATTACTTGACATTTCAAACATTGGCCTTCTCCATCAGATGCACCAGTATCTCAACAACACATATCAGCAATCGTCATATGTTTGGGTTTGTTTTCAATTGCCTCTATGTATATTCTCTATCATGTTTATTTGCTAGATTTGCCAAGGTGGAGTTTTAGATTTATCCACTTTCCCCCCTTCGCCACATATAGAGCAGCAATGTTGGTGAGGTTGCTATTTTTCTTTGCTGCTTTCCCTTTTCCCTTTCTGCTCGTATCACCATTGTTTTTGGTGTGCTTGCTTGCTGTTGTCATCTGCCATGTTTGGTCGTTGTAGCTTGTAGTAAGTGCATACCTTGTTGTATGATAACAATGTGGTACCACATTGTCTCACCTATTGCAATTTATCCTGGCCGCACGTGCCATCTTGCAGCTGGAGCGTGAACCTCTTAATTTGTTAACATATGGTGATTGTGGGATTTCAATGAAGTTTAATTGCACAATTTGTTGAACACAATGTTGCTTCTCATGGTATTGAGCAAAACTATTTTCCATGTTTTTACGGTGACTATATCCACTTTGTTATCTAAACAAATTTCTGGTATTTCTGTTCTGGTAGTTCTGTATGCTGCAGTACAACTGAAATGCAAGTAGCGTGAAATTAAATGAACTGGAAGCTAACTCTGCAGACCCGTTAATCTCAAGAAGAGCGAAAAAGAAATATGTAGATGATACATGCAGCGCGAACCACACTTCTATCCACTTTAATCCTTCTCTCCATGTATTTGATGTGGGTCATTAACTCGCGTGTTATAAGGGGTTTTTAACTCTCTTGTGGATGGCTTTTTACCGTGTGTGCGCATCTAGCAGCCCTGAAAAGGGCAAACAAGTTGATGACCGTTTTTCTGAGACTTGGGTATGTGCATTTGGTCCTGCAACCTTACGTCCTGCAGCAGACCTTAGAAAGATGATTTATTTCTTTTTTTAATTGAAATATTACTTATGAATAACCAGATTTTATATGCAAATAATAATGATTCAAAGAGAATGTTTATTTTAGAATCATACAATCTTTTTGCCTCTAAATGCTGAGCAGGTGATGAGGTAGTTGTCAAATAATTGCTACAGTAATCATTGTTTTAGAATATGTAATGATTTTGTTAGACTGCAACAAAATCTATTTAATTATTCTAATGGTATTCTTTCGTCAATCATTATTTAATCATGATATTTCTGAAATGTGGTTATGGGGTATTTGAGGCTGTGATGGTATCTTTTTTTCAATGCATCTAATATGAGATTTTTTTTTTAATTATGAATTATTATTATTTTTTTTTATTTTATTAAAATGGATTGATTATGTGATTTAGATTAATAGACATGTTAGTAAGTTTAATGTTGTTAGTGATCCTTTTATTTTAGGTTAAGTATATTTTACATTGAGTTAGTATGATTGAAGTGGCACAGTATAGATTTTGATCCAACTTAAGCTTGTGATGGGTTTATTAAGATTTTATTTTAAATGATTAGGTTCTCTTTCTATTTTCTATAAATATCATGAGATTAGTTCTCAAGCTTATCTCATTAAATAGTAATCTGTTGAAAGAAAGTTGGTAGAGAAAGGATTTAACTTTCGATATTCATTTGAGCATTCACTGATCCATTATTTTAAAAAAATCAATGGTGAATAGATGCATGTATTTATGTTTTAATTTTTTACAAGAGATTCATGAAAAAAAAAATTTAGATATGATATGTAGATTTTGTAAAGGATTAAAATTTAAAAAAAAATAAAAAAAGGCCTAGAAGAAAGGGATGGATCTTTCTGGCCCTTCTTCTTTTTCGTTTCTTCTCGCTGGTTGGATTTTTCTCCAAGGTCAATCTGCTTGTGAATCTAAAATCCGACCATTAAAAAAAAAAAAAAAAATGGTGCGAGGGTCGGTGGTTCCCACTATCGTGCCCTTTTATGTGGTGGGCCATCCAGGATGCGGCGGTGACCTCAACGGGGCAATGGGGCTGGATGTTGAGTTGATTTCTTCCAGTTTCACGGGATTTCCAGTTTCACGGGATTTCATAGAGACAAAAAAAATAGAGAGATGCTGGTGGCCACCAATGCTATTTTGTTGGGAGGCACTGGCAGTTGGTCCTTTTTTTTTTCCGGCTGCCGCTTGGCTAGATTTGAGGCGGAAGAGGGCCCAAAATATGAAGAAGCCAGCCATCATGAGGAAGATGATGGCTAAACGGATTTTATGTTTTTGGTCTTAACCCAAAATCCAAATCTGATTTGATGTTTAAATTATGTTGAAGTTTTATAATTTTTTTGTAAAATTCAATATCTGATTTAAGTATATAAGTGAACAAAATTATGGTTTAGTTTCTATGATCAAATTCATTATATAAATTTTTTTATTTTATTATTTAGCCTCTATTAAAATTTATTATTTCATAATAGTTCCTCAGGAACTTTAGATTGCTTATTGAGAAGAATTATTTTTCATAATAATTCGTAAAAAATTAATATTTGATATTTTTTTTGACATAATATATTATTTTGTAAAATATTTTTTGAGACATAATATATAGTTGTACAAATATATTACTGTAGCTTTGGAATGTGATATTATATTGTGTTATGATATTATATTGTGTTATGATTAGTGTGATGCATGTTATTAAGTATTCTATATTGGATTTGATCATTTTAGATATTTAATTTTTTGTATGGATAATTTTATGGATTGGCATGAATATTTATCATTAAAGTAATTTATTTATGTCAATTCATAATTTTTTTATTATAAGAGGCATATTTTTTAATTTTGATATGCAATCACCTGTCGAAAGAGGGTTATTATTTGTTTTAACTAGAAATTGTTTAGATCATTATATCGCGAGGGTGCTCTGGCTTTTAGGCCAAAGAGGATATATTTCTAAATACTAGGATATTTCTTCTTATGACTTTATGTAAAGAGTTTTTATGCATATTGCATATTTTGGTCAAAGAAAAATATATGATATAGTATTTGAATTTTTGTTTATGACTTATGTCACTAAAGGACTATGTTGTTTGTATATATGCTCATTAACTAATATTTGCATTCTTACTATTTGATTGTACAGTCTCATTCGGTGTTAACAATAATAATGTCATCGTTGAAGTCATGATCGGATCAAATTATAAGATAGAAATAAGACATGAAATTTGCTTTTGCGATTGGTGACATTGATCTGATATTACGTAAGAATAAATATGATAATCTCAATGATCAAAGTATATGAGAATAAAAAAATTATTTATTAAATAAAAAAATAGGCTTAATTTAATTGCTTTAAGAGGTTTATTTTTGAGCATTTTTTGAGTGGTCTGTCAAAGACTAATAATACTAAAAAATTATATTTGATGCTATAGGACAAATATATTTTGTATTTGAAAATGTTAAGTCTGGATGTTTAATAAAAAAATTAACGATCATGAGATATGGCAATATTGAAAGTATTAGAAAATATATTTTAAAAATGGTTCATCTTTCAACCAAGCTTAAGGGTCTCACTTTTTGCTAGTGGCTCATGCTTTGAATTCCTTACCTGCTAAATTCTTCTAGATCAAAACTATTTATAATACTCAGAATAAAATTTGGAGTATTAATGAGTTGATCATCAAATATATTGCCGAGGAAGAGAAACTTAAAAAAGAAAAGAATGAGAGTATCCTTCTTTCCTTCTAACTCAAACTCCATTTTGACAAAGGCTTTATAGAAAAGAAAAAGAATAAACCTATTGCTTCTAAATAGTGTCAAAATGCTAAAGGATATGGTAATAATCTTGATTAGAATAATTTTGTAGAAAATTCTAAAGCTGCCATTGAAAAAGATGTCAGATATTTTTACTCTAAGTAGAAAGGTTATATAAGGAATCAATGCTATAAGTTTTAGTCTTGGTTAGAAAAGAAACAAAAATGAGAAGGCTTCTAGTTCTTGTTTGTTATGAGTCAAATGTAATTAATGTCCATTCCTGATGGTTTGATAGTGGTGCCATAACTAATGTTGCTATTTTCTTTTGTAGGGATTCATAAGCAAGAAAAATCAAGTTTAGAAGAAACCAAGCTAAAAGTAGAAAATGATCTTAAAGTTGAAATAGAATACATAAGACTTATCTAATTGTCTTTAAAATCTGATTTTGAAATTTTTTTAGAAAACATCTTTTATGTACCTTCTTTTAAAAGAAATTTGATTTCTATTTTTTTTTTAATAAATTTGGTTTTGGTTTTAATTTTTGTAATGAAAAAGTTAATTTAAATTTAACTCTTAAATTATTGGTTATGACATTTGAAGTAATAAATTATATAAATTATGTTTATCTTATAATAATCTCTATGCTTTTTTAAATATTAAGAATATGGTTGCAAAATATTCTAGAATTAAAGATAGATCCTCTATATTGTGGCACGAGCACTTAGGACATATTTAAGAAAAAATTGATAGACTGATTAAGGATGATATCCTATCCATCTTAGATTTTGGGGATATGGAGACCTGCATTGACTATATTAGGATAATTAAATTGACCAAAACTAAAAAAAAATGCAACTTATAATTCTGGTCTTCTAGAAGTAATTCACACTGATATTAGTGGATCTTGTTCCTTTATAATCTATGATAATAAATACTTCATCATATTTATTGATGATTTTTCTTGATATAATTATCTTTATTTAATTAAAAAAGTTTGATACTTTTGAAAAATTTAAAATTTTTAAAATAAAAATTAAAAAATAATTGAAAAAGATCATCAAGATCATGAGATCTGATCGTGGAGGTAAGTATTATGGTAAACATGATATAGCAGAATAGTATATGGATCTGTTTGTCAAGTACTTACAAGATTATGGGATTGTTGTCTACTATACCATACCTGATAGTCTTAAACAAAATGATATGGTCGAAAGGCGTAATCGCATTCTTAAAAATATGATGAAGAACATGATGGATGTAATAACCTAAAAAAATAATAAAAAAATTGAGAAAGGAGATATGAAGACTTCCGATGGGAGTCTTCTTCTCCCTCCCATCTGACTAGGAGTCGGACTCTCAAGGGCGGCCAGAAAAAAAAATCCTTGGGAGATCCTATAAATTTCTTCCTTCCCCTCCCAAATGAGAGGCTATTCCTCTCTCTCGATATAGCTGATTTTAGGAGGCAGGCAGAGGTTGCCCTAGAGAGGGCGACGAGTTTGGATACCTCTATGGGTGGATAGGCTATAGCGAACCTATCGGCCTACAATAGGAGATGGCATTGTAGCGAGTCTCACTAATACGCATCTAAGAGAGGTAGGGACTACTAATGGACTATCATGAACGAAGTGAGGGAAGGAATTTAGACCACAAGCCAAGCCAATCAATGAGTTACGGTATAAGCCAAGAAAGAAAATGGTTGGCAGTTAACGGATATGGGCTTTGGTAAGCATTCCTGGTAGGCGTCAATCCCTTGTTTGGTCTGTCGGAAAGGGTATTGATTCTATCGGGCAAAGGGTCTTTCGTGGATCAATCAGTCTGAGGTCTTCGGTCATCCTTCCTTGGAATTGTAAATTTATTTTATCTTGCAAGGGGGCTTCCTCCCCTCTTCTTTCCCTCTTTTTCTCCCAATTGAAGCTGTGGCCTCCTTATTTGTGCTCATCGAAAATCGAAGAAGAGAAATCATCGAAGCCAAGGTAAAGCCTTGATTCTTCTTCCTCCACTTCTTTCTCTTCTTTCCATGGCCTTGGGTGACATCGGCATTTATCAGAAAAATACTTTAGATGAATCCCCTATTTTTCTTTCTTTTCTTTGATTTCTCATCGGTTGATGATGCTATCGGTAGTCCCTTTTTTCATTACCGTCGCCATCGCTGCAACCGATCTTTCGGCCCCTAACCATCACAACCACCACCAGCCCCTCCCTCCCTTGTTCGGCCAAGATAGAAAAGAAAAGAAGAAAAGAAAAAGAAAGAGAGAGAGAGAGAGAGAGAAAAATAATTTTCTCTCTTCTCTCTCTCTCTCTTTCTCTCTATAGGGCCCTACTCTCTCTCTTTAACTACATCACGGATCCTGGGTTGAACCTAAGACGAAATCAAGATGACTGAAAACTGTTCTAAAATTCATGCAGTAGGTTGAATCTCAGTATGACTTTTGCTAGAAATTCATAGTATCTGATCACAGTTAACCCACATTAAGTTATCCTGACATGATCTCCGATAATTCTAATCATGATTGCATTCTCTCTCCACTTTATCTCTCTACTTTCTCTCCCTAAAAATTTTGGTATCAAGTCATGCCTTTCTTTTTTAGGGATCCATATTGACTCCAACAAAATAATCTTGAATTGATTTGGTGCTCGGATAGTCTATCGGATTGATCACCCAATCAATCATCTCTTTTACTATTATTTAATTTTATCGAATTTGATGAATAAAAAATAATTATTAATTAACATTTAAAATATGATTATCTAATTTTTTTAAAGAAATAAGATTTAGGATGATCGAAATAAGTAGAATCTTATGTTTCTTATTTATTTCAAATCACCATATTTTTTTATGCAAATGAACTGTTGTTATAAATTCATGTTTTTTATAAAATACGGATCAACATATGAGATATGAAAATTATATTTTATTATGATCATTATTTTTATGAATATATTTTATGAAAATAGCATGTTTATGAAGGATGAATTAAATATTTTTTTATCTAAGTATATATATTTTAAGAAAAAGATATCAAGATTTCAAAGGCTCTCAGGTAGCTATGAATGAATCCTTATGAAAAGATCAACATCCGGAGTTAGTATCTATAAGAACACAGGTCCTGCCAATGGATCTAAAATTGGCATATAAAATAAGAATTTGTTGATTAAGAACACTGGCCCTGTTACGGGTATAAAGTAACCATAGCATAAATATCTGTAAGCAATATTTTGAAACATGACACGAATACTTGATAAGAATGATTTACAAATCATGTTTATGAAATTTAATGATTTATGCATGCATGATTAATTTATGACTTATTTTGTATTATACTCTATGAAATATTTTATTTGTAATATCTGCTATTTTCTAAATATTGCATTATCATAAAAAAACTTATGCATGATTCGGTAAGAAAATGTAGGTTTTATTTACTGAGCTAGTATAGCTTATATTATTTTTATTTTTTTTTTACAGAGAATTAAGATTAAGATCGACGAAGGATCCAGGCTTGGGATCTATGTAGTAGGCTTGAAAATTTTATAATCGAACTTAGTTTGATCATGAATTTATAATTATTTTTGAGGCATGGATTTAGTTTTGATTATAGATTTAGATACTCTGAACCAATTTTGGTTTGATTAATTGATAAATAATATAATTAAATTTTTATTTGTATCTTAATTATGATGGATTTTTGCTAATTATGATTGATAGGTTTTGTGTTATCATGAACTGTATCCCTCGGTAGTATGGCCGTATTATATCCCGGATTTAAGGCGTGACATTTTATGGTATCAGAGCAATAAGTTTGATTATGGATAGATCTTAAAAGTCTAGTAACGGATAAATAGATATTGTTTAGCTAGATCATGATTGATTGAATTAGAATATATAAGTTTGTTTAAAGTTTCTGTTGCTCGTTTGAGGAAGTTGATTAATGTTAGTATTTTTGATAGATGATGATGAGCGACGGTAAAAATGAAAATATGATATGTTTTGAGGATAAAATTTTTTGTAAGGAGGGTAGAATGTAATAATCTAAAAAAAATAATAAAAAAATTGAGAAAAGAGAGATGAAGACTCTCGATGGGAGTCTTTTTCTTTCTCGCATCCGACTAGAAGTCGGACTCTCGAGGGCGGCCAGAAAAAAAAAATCTTAAGAGATCCTATAAATTTCTCCCTTCCCCTCCCAAACGATCTAGATAGCAAGGGGGCTTTCTCCCCTCTTCTTCCTCTCTTTTTCTCCCAATTGAAGCTGCAACCCTCTTATTCGTGCTCGTCGAAAATCAAAGAAGAGAAGTCATCAGAGTCAAGGTAAGGCTCTGATTCTTCTTCCTCCCCTTCTTCCCCTAACATTTTGCCGATGACGTTGTCAGTAGTCCCTTTTTCCATCGCCGTCGCCACCATCGGTCATCGTCACTGCCGCCGATCTTTCGGCCTCGACCATCACGACCACCACCAGCCCCTCCCTCTCCTGTTCGACCAAGATAGAAAAGAAGAAAAGAAAAGAAAGAAGAAGAAAAGAAAAGAAAATGAGACTCTCTCTTTTTAACTACACCACGGATCCTGAGTTGAACCTAAGACAAAATCAAAATGATCAGAGACTGCTCTGAAATTCATGCAGTAGGTCGAATCCCAATTCGATTTTTGCTAGAAATTCATAGTATCTGATCATAGTTAACCTGTATTGAGTTATCCTGACATGATCTTCGATGATCTTAATCATGATTGCATTCTCTCTTTATTTTTCTCTCTCTACTTTCTCTCTCTAAAAATTTTGGTATCAAGTCATGTCTTCCTCTTTTAAGGATCTATATTGACTCCAATAAGATGATCTTGAATTGATTTAGTGCCCAGATAGTCTATCGGATTGATCACCCAATCAATCGTCTCTTTTATTATTATTTAATTTTATCAAATTTGATGAATGAAAAATAATTATAAATTAATATTTAAAATATGATTATCTAATTTTTTTAAAGAAGCCTGAAGATTTAGGACAATTGAGGTAAGTGGAATCTTACGTTTCTTATTTATTTTAAATTATCATATCTTTTTATGTAAATAAACTATTATTATAAATTCATATTTTTATAAAATATGGATCAGCATATGAGATATAAAAATTATATTTTATTATGATCATTATTTCTATGAATATGTTTTATGAAACAGCAAGCTTATGAACGATAAATTAAATATTTTTTCATCTAAGTATATGTATATTTTAAGAAAAAGATATCAAAATTTCAAAAGCTCTCAAGTAGCTATGAATGAATTTCTATAGAAAGATCAACATCCAGAGCTAGCATCCATAAGAACATAGGTACTACCAATGGATATAAAGTTGGCACATGAAATAAGAATTTATCGATTAAGAACACTGGTCCTGTCATGGGTATAAAGTGACCATAGCATAAATATCTGTAAGCAATATTTTGAAATATGATACGAATACTTGACAAGAATGATTTACGAATCATGTTTATAAAATTTAATGATTTATGCATGCATGATTAATTTATGACTTATTTTATATTATATTCTATAAAATATTTTATTTATAATATCTACTATTTTCTAAATATTGCATTATCATAGAAAAACTTATGCATGATCCGATAAGAAAACATAGGTTTTACTTACTGAGCTAGTATAGCTCATATTCTTTTTTTTTTATAGAAAATTAAGGTTGGGACCAACAAAGGATCCAGACTTAGAGATCTACGTAGCAGACTTGAAAATTTTATAATCGAACTTAGTTTGATCATGAATTTATAATTATTTTTGAGATATGAGTTTGGTTTGATTATGGATTTAGATGCTCTGAATCAATTTTGATTTGATTAATTGATAAATAATATAATTAAATTTTTATTTATATCTTAATTATGATGGATTGTTGCTGATTATGATTGATAGGCTTCATATTATCGTGGGTTGTATCTCTCGGTAGCATGGCCGTATTATGTCATGGATTTGGGACATGATATTTTATGGTATCGGAGCAATAGGTTTGATCATAGGTAGATCTTAAAAGTCTATTAATGGGTAAATAGATATCGTTTAGCTAGATTATGATTGATTGAATTAGAATATATAAGTTTGTTTAGAGTTTCTGTTGCTCATTTAAAGAAGTTGATTAATGTTAGTATTTTTGATAGATGATGATGAGCGACGGTGAGAAAGAAGATATGACAAGTTTTGAGGACGAAATTTTTTGTAAGGAAGATAGAATGTAATAACCTAAAAAAATAATAAAAAAATTAAGAAAGGAGAGATGAAGACTCCCGATGGGAGTCTTCTTATTCCTCGCATCCGATTAGGAGTCGGACTCTCAAGGATGGCTAAAAAAAAAAACTCTCGAGAGATCCTATAAATTTTTCTCTTCCCCTCCCAAACGATCCACGACGGCAATGGGGCTTCCTCCTCTCTACTTTCTCTCTTTTCCTCCCAATTGAAGTCGTGGCCCCTTATTTGTGCTCGTCGAAAATCGAAGAAGAGAAGTCACCGGAGCCGAGAAAAGGTCCTGATTCTTCTTCCTCCCCTTCTTTCCACGGCCTTGGGTGTCACCAGCATTTGCCGAAAAAATTCTTTAGACGAATCCCCTATTTTTCTTTCTTTTCTTTGATTTCTCGTCGGTCGATGACATTGTCGGTAGTCCCTTTTTTCGTTGCCATCGCCACCGTCGGTCACCGCTGCTACCACAGATCTTCTAGCCCCTAACCATCATGACCACCACCAGCCCCTCCCTCTCCTATTCGGCCAAGATAGAAAAGAAGAAAAGAAAAGAAAGAAGAAGAAAAGAAAAGAAAACGAAAGAGAGAAAAAATAATTTTCTCTCTCCTCTCTCTCCTTCTCTCTATAGGGCTTTACTCTCTCTCTTTAACTACACCACGGATCCTGGATTGAACCTAAGATGAAATTAAGATGATCAAAGATTGTTCTAAAATCCGTGCAGTGGGTCGAATATCAATCTAATTTTTGTCAAAAATTCATATTATTTGATCATAGTTAATCCACATTGAGTTATCCTGAAATGATCTCCGATGATCCTAATCATGATTGCATTCTCTCTCCACTTTCTCTCTTTAAAAATTTTGGTATCAAGTCATGTCTTTCTTTTTTAGAGACCTATATTGACTTCAACAAGGTGATCTTGAATTGATTTGGTGCCCGGATGGTCTATCAGATGGATCATTCAATCAATCATCTCTTTTATTATTATTTAATTTTATTGAATTTGATGAATGAAAAATAATTATGAAAATATTTAAAATAGGATTATCTGATTCTTTCAAAGAAGCCTGAAGTTTTAGGATGATCGAGGTAAGTAGAATCTTACGTTTTTTATTTATTTTAAATTATTATATCTTTTTATGCAAATGAACTATTATTATAAATTCATGTTTTTCATAAAATATGGATCAACATATGAGATATAAAAATTATATTTTATTATGATCATTATTTCTATGAATATGTTTTATAAAAAATGATGAATTAAATATTTTTTCATCTAAGTATATGTATTTTTTAAAAAAAAGATATTAAGATTCTAAAGGCTTTCAGATAGCTATGAATAAATTCCTATAGAAAGGTTGACATCCGGAGCTAGCATCCATAAGAACATAGGCCCTGCCAATGGGTATAAAATCAACACATGAAATAAGAATTTGTTGATTAAGAACACTGGCCCTGTCACAGGTATAAAGTGATCATAGCATAAATATCTGTGAGCAATAATTTGAAATATAATACGAATACTAGACAAGAATGATTTATGAATCATGTTTATAAAATTTTATGATTTATGCATGCATGATTGATTTATGACTTGTTTTGTATTATACTTTATAAAATATTTTATTTACAATATCTACTATTTTCTAAATATTACATTATCATAGAAAAACTTATGCATGATCTGATAAGAAAACATAGATTTTATTTACTAAGCTAGTGTAGCTCATACCCTTTTTATTATTTTTTTTTTACAGAGAATTAAGATTAGGACCGATGAAGGATCCAGACTTGGAGATCTACGTAGCAGGCTTGAAAATTTTGTAATCAAACTTAGTTTGATCATAAATTTATAATTATTTTTGAGATATGTCTTTGATTTTGATTATGAATTTAGATGCTCTGAACTAATTTTGATTTGATTAATTAATAAATAATATAATTAAATTTTTATTTATATCTTAATTGTGATGAATTTTTACTAATTATGATTGATAGATTTTGTGTTATCGTGGATTGTATCCCTCGGTAGCATGGCCATGTTATGTCCCAAATTTGGGGCGTGATAATGGATAGGTTAAACTTGTCATAATATCTATGAAATGAGGCTGTTAAAACTGTCTTGAATACCCTTAATAGAGTTTTTAGTAAATCTGTACCTAAAACATCCTTTGAATTTTAAATTAATAGAAAATCTGATCTAAACCATTTTTGGGTTTGGAGTTATCTTATAGAAATAAGAATATATAATCTTATAGAGAAAAAGACTAATCCTAGAATCAGTCGTTGTTATTTTATTGAATATGTAGAACATGCTAAAGAATATAGGTTCTATAGTCCTACAAGAGATAACAGAATTATAGAGTTATAGACTGCTAAATTACTAGAACTTGATGCGGCTGATATTGAATCTTCCCGAGCCGTTAATGTTGATAGTTATCAGATTGAAACTGTCTCCATTTGTGTAATTGCATCACATAAAAATATAGCTTTTGCACCTATAGATAGAATGAATGTTCAGGTTCCTGATCTTCCGACTCCTATTTTGAATTATTAACCTGTTCAGCTTATTGATGAGGTGATATTAAGGAGATCTACCCAACAGAAGAGGCCTGCCATTCTTGATGATTTCTTTATCTATCTTGGAAAAAGTGATTGTAATATTAGGCATGTGGTTAATTCAGTAACATATCATGATGCTGTAATTTATCCTCGATCTGATTTATGAATAAGTGCTATGAAGGAAGATATGTAGTTTATAGCTACCAATAAAATATGGAAGCTTGTTGAGTTTTTTGAGAATTGTAAATTTATTGAATGCAAGTGGGTATATAAGACTAAGAAAGATTTTAAGGAGAGAATTGAGCATTTCAAGGCTAGATTGGTTGCTAAAGGATTTATACAAAGAGAAAAAATTGATTATACTAAATTTTTTCTCTAGTCTTCTCAGAAGATTTTTTCAGAATCATCATATTTTTAGTAGTTCATTATGAATTAAAATTTCATTAGATGGACATTAAAATTGATTTTCTGAATGGTAATCTCCATGAAAAAATATATATAAAATAGCTTGAGGATTTTTAGAAAAGTAAGAAAGAATATTTAGTTTACAAATTGAAGAAGTTCATCTATGACTTAAAATAAGCATCTTGATAATAGTACTTAAAATTTGATAAGGTTGTAATTTCTTTTGACTTTGAGAAAAATAAGATCGATCAGTACATTTATCTCAAAATTAGTGAGAGTAAGTTTGTCTTTTTTGTTTTATATATTGATGTTATCTTGCTTATTAGTAGTGATTATGGTTTGCTTAATGAGACACAATAAATATTATCTAGGACTTTTGATATGAAAGATCTTGGGGAGGAGGCTTTTGTCCTAGGTATTGAAATTCACAAAGATATATCATGTCATCTATTAGATTTGTCACATAAGGTTTATATTAACAGGATTCTTGAAAGATTTAATATGCAGAATTGCAAATCATGTAATACATATGTTGCCAAAGATGATAAGTTCAGTAAAGATCAGTACTTAAAGAATAAGCTTGAGAAAGATTAGATGAAAAATATTTCTTATACCAGTACTATAGGAAGTTTAATGTATGCTCAGATTTGCTCCAGACTTGACATTGCCTTCATAGTTGAAGTTCTTGGTAGGTATCTCTTCAATTTAGGTTTTTAATATTGGGTTGCTGCAAATATAGTAAAGAGGTACTTATAGAAAATCAAGAACTATATGCTTGTGTATAGAAGAATTGATGACCTATAGTTACTGGGGTATTCAGATTCAAATCTTGCTGGATGATTTGATGATTTAAAATTAGTTTTAGGATATATTTTTATATTAGCTGGAGGTGCAGTATCCTGAAGGAGTGTTAAACAAATCTTGACTGCTTTTTGTACTATATAAGTTGAATTTATTGCCTGCTATGGAGCTACTATTTAAGCTATTTGGTTGAGAAACTTTATTACAGGATTTCATATTTTTGATTCTGTCTCTAGATCACTGATAATCTATTATGACAATAGTACTGCTATATTCTTCATAAAGAACAATAAATCTTTTAGTGGATTTAAACATTTGGAGCTAAATTATCTGACAATAAAAGATTTTGTGAAGAAAGCGGACATAACTTTTAAATACATAGATACAGAATCAATGTTGGCTATCTCCTGACTAAAGGTTTGAGGCTTATATACTTTATAAAGTTTGTTAAAAATATGGACATATTAAGTTCTTTTTGATGTACTTGGTTAGTGAGAGTGACTTTGTATTTATATTTTATAAATATATTATTATTATGAACCTTTTTCCATCACACGCATTTTTTTATATACATTATTGGCATGATAAATTAATGGTATATTTATTTTAATTTTTTTGATTATGTATATTTATTTATTTTAATATACTTGGAGATATCTCTTACTAAGGTACCTATTATATAAAATATGAGCGTAAGTGTTGAGTCTCAAATATATTGTGCTGTCTCGTCATGACATGTTGAGTATGTATGGCAGAATGACTTATTGTTGAAGTAATTAGAATTTTTCTTACTTATTTTATATTTAAGTATGTTGAAGAAAAATTAGAGGACCGACAATAAAAATAGCATGTATTTAGATTATTTTTAGATGCTATTTTCTTGCTACACTATCATACCAAGATTCGTGTCGATAGTGTTAGTTATATTTGTAACCATGGATAAGTCTTATGTCAAATAAGATACAATAACTTTCATGATTTAGCATGATTGATACTATTGGACCGAATCAATTCTGAGGTGTTATCTATGGATCATATATTTTTCAAAATCATGATCATATATTTTCTATTCTTCAGTTCGAGAATCATTTTTTAAAAGTAAAATATTTTTAAAATTTTAAAATCATAATTAATGATGCCCAAGTGGAAGAATGTGAGAATTTTTTCTAATTCTAAGCTGCTATTAATTAATTATTTTATTTTATTAAAATGGGCTAATTATGTGATTTGGATTAATTGATATGTATGTAAACTCAATATTTTTAATGATTGTTTTGTTTTGGACTAGGTGCATTTAAGTTGGTGTGATTGGGATGGTATAGTATAAGTTTTGACCTAACTTGAGCTCGTGATGGATGAGTCTATTAAGATTTTATTTTAAATAGATATGTTTTCTCTTCATTTTCTATAAATATCATGAGACTAGGCTTGTCCTATCGAATAGCCGTCTGTTAAGAGCAAGTTGGTAGAGAAAGATTTGACTCTCGATATTCGTCTGAGCATCCGCTGATCCATTATTCTTGAAAAATTAATGTTGAACACAGGTATACACCTATATTTTTTGTATTCCAATCTTTTGCATAGATCCATAAAAAAATCTTCTACATCTAAAACCCCATTAGGTTGATAATCTATTTTGGCCGGTGAAGTTAATTTGTTTTAAATGGTCAACAGCTGCCCCATTATCATGTGTTTAATTTGGTAACGACCTTGCTCCTCAAATTCTAGATTGATATTTTATTAGTTGATTTGTTTTATATAGTCAACATCCGCCTCATGGAATCATGTGTTTTACGTAGTAAACATCGATAGCTCGTGTTAGGTGACCATCAATATCATGCTAACAATACCGGCTCTGTTTTTGTCTTCTGGTATTTTAGAACGAGAGCTAATTGAGGAGCTTTATGATCTGGCTGAAACCTGCTTGCTGGCTGGTGAGGCTATTTTGCCAAGTGGTTCGGGCCCTGTTGCAATTACGCAGGCATTACCTGCCTTCGGGGGAGACCGTGAGCCCGCAACTGTAATCGGTACCGAGGCTGATCTGTTTACCAAGTTGTAGAAAGCCTACCGATTCTGTGCGCTCGGTTCTTTATCGTGGGGCTAATAAGCTATGTATGAGTAATCTTAAAATACCTGCCTGCATCGTTCCTTGCAGATAATGCAAAAAATCTTATAAGCATCTTGCACGATAGCAACCCCAGAAACAAAATAGTAGCGGATACGTAAAGAAGTCTTAAGAATAATAGCCTGTACATTTTCATCGGTGTGTAATTTTAATTTTTGAAACACATTGTACGTAAGCAATGAGCTTTATTTTGCATGAATTATAAGATAAAGCTAATCTGATATTCATTAGTATAGACATATTTTCCATCGATTATATTTGATTGTGAATCATCATCTAGGCACAAGAACAAAAAAGAGGATGGTAAATAAGATGATTGCACTTTTCCATCGATATTTATATCATTTGGAGTGAAATAATATATGCCATAAGGATCCGAGCCCCTTGCAGACTAATTCTAAGTCCTTTAGCTTTGAAATAGCAGCAACAAAGCAATCCTAGGCACTTAATAGCAATATGAGATGGTGGCAAGCTTCCATCAGTACTATAAATATAAATATCATCATATGGGATGTGAATAATCAGCCAAACACAAGATTTATGGAACAAGAAGCATTGATACAGTGCCCATCAGTTAATACATCCCATGAAATTAAGGCAACACGGAGATTGTGATAATTAGTATGAAGCTAATGCCCCTTTGCAGTGAATGCTTTACGACATACATACATACCACTCATCCTTCTCACCCAAGTATTTCAGACCCAAAATCGAGATTATGCATGAGTTATAGAACAGCAAGATATAAATATCTAATAGATAATGCTTAGGTTGCACCAAAATTCTGCAACTAAAATCCATATGTGAGGAGAGCATTACCATGTAATATGTGCACCAAAATTTGAAAAATATGATAAAGATGCCACTTAATGAGTTTGATCCTAAAACTTAGTCCTCGGACCAAGAATAGTGATGCTAATCACGGACCCAGGCCAGGTTTGATCGTCGTTGGGTTACTTCAACCACTTAAAATTTACCCTCGTGGTATCATATTTATAAATTAATTATGAATTTAAAAAAAAATATGAAATTTTAAATTCGACAAATAGCCAATCTATTTGTGCTTTTTTTTTTTTCCCGTGTTTTTCTTTTCCTCCGCCCAAAGGAACATAAAATTTTGACGTTCAGCGAAAATCCTGGACATTACGACCGAAAAATTTTTGATGAGAAGATAGAAAATATTAAATGCTTACCTTAATCACAATTCATTATTAACCATATCTTTGTCTAACAATTATCTTAAATCCATGAAAATACCGTGCCAGTAAACTTCACACCTTGTGGTAGTCAAAAATTTGCATGACGGGGTTTTCTTGCTGCACACATAGCGACTAGGAGGATCTTTTTAATTTTCTTGGAGAGCTTCTTCTAGATCAGTTTTAATGGTAGGAATAGAATTGCCTATAAGTTGTTAGCTTTGTGTTGCTTGGATGGATATTAGCAAAAAAAATTTTATTAAGGATGATTCAGTTATAATCATTGATTGAATTTGGGATAAGATGAAGCGTTAGGGAGCATGTCCATTGCTTCGGGATATTTAGATATCATCCTTCGCTGGCCACTTCAGAGCTTGGATTTGGGTAATGAATTATCAGGAGACTTATGTAATATTTTATATATATATTTTTTTATTTTCGTACTAGAATAGTACGATCATCCGACGGTTTCAGGGGGAAAAAAAAAAAAAGCTTGACAAAATTCATCTTCCATGTGCCGCGCATGCCTCCATCAATCGAGTTCCGGTTTAATCCTCCACAAAAAATAGCTGCGGGGTAGGTAGGCACGATGTTGGAAAACCGAACGGTGGTCGGATGGAGGAGATCTACAGGTCATCCGTCCCCCAATATCTAACCAGCACCTGCCAAAAGCCACCAACCTCGCTCCCTTCTCTATTCTAATACCCAACCCACCCTGTCTTCTTCCGAATCTCGTCTCAGTCTCTTCACGACAGTAGCAGGGAGGCAACTTTACCAGTTGGGTTTCTGCTGGTTTCTTCCACATCGCTCCTGATTCTTCTCTAATCCGTTTGGTGCTTCAAATGGCTCAGGATCCTTTGAACCCAGAAGAGGTACTCGATTGTGTTTAATTTCTGGGTCTATATGGGGATTTCTCCGAGCAGAGAGTACAATAGATTCCACTTTACTAGAATTAATCCGTATTCGAGTTCGTGAGTCATGCATCTCATAGAGGCAGCTGAATGGTTTAGGCTGTTGTCCGACAGGTTGTTCTTGGAGAAGAGATCAAACATGCGAGGTTGATCACCTTAAACCGGCCTCGCCAATTAAATGTCATCTCGTCCAAAGTGGTAGGCCTATATATATATATATATATACACTACTTGTATTCCTGCCCCGGAAACGATTACGTTAATATTTTCTCTGGATTGAGAAATGCAAATGATTGCAGGTTTATCTACTGGCTCAGCTCCTAGAAAAATGGGAAAAGGATGATGATGCAAAGTTGGTTATATTCAAGGTTGCTAGATATTCTTCTCTTTCAATGGATCTTTTGTTTTATTACATTGATTTTGTTTAGTTTGATCTGGATCTGATATTGTTTTCTATATGAATCTTCTTTAGGGTGCCGGCCGAGCTTTTTGTGCCGGTGGGGATCTAAGGATGTTCTATGAGGGGAGATCAGGTTCAGATACAACAAAATAAAAGAACACTCCTCAAGATTTTAGTCTTTTTTGGAACTTTTGCTTTCTTCTAACACAATTTACGCTTTGACCATTTTCTATGTTTATCTGGTTCCATTTTTCATGGTTTTGTAGTGGAGGAGTTACTGATGAGTGGTGTTATTCTTTTGGCAGATGATTCCTGTCTTGAAGTTGTGTATAGAATGTACTGGCTTTGTTATCACATACACACATATAAGAAAACCATGGTAGCTTCTTAACTCCGTCGCTGTTTCTAATTTCGAATCGCTTTTGCTAATTTGTTCTTTCATGTGTTTCTAGGTAGCCCTTGTTCATGGAATTGTCATGGGTGGAGGTGGAGCTATGGTCGTCCCTCTGAAATTTTCTGTTGTCACAGAGAAAGCCGTGCGTATTGACTTTACCCACATTGCATATTGCTTCGTGTAAAACGTATAGACATTCTTGAATTTGTAACCTGAATTCGTGTATGCGTGTTTCTGGCACTTCCCTTTGTCTTTAAAGGCAAAGTATGTTGCAGATAAATCTCAATGTGTTATAAACTTCATTGATAAAATCTTCTGATATATAGGTCTTTGCTGTGCCCGAAGCAAGCATCGGACTTCATACTGACTGCAGTTTCTCTTACATTCTTTCACGGCTTCCTGGATATTTGGGTAAGCTTGCAACTAATTGAGTATAAGTGACGGAGATTTTTTTTGTCCCCCTCCTCTGTCAGTTTTGATGGGAGTGGGGACTGTGATTTTGAGAGTATCTACCACTTTGCAAGAAGTTTTGTATTGTGATTTCAACCCGAAAGTGGTATTGAAGCAAAAATGCTAGCTGCAAAAGATATGAATGTATTTAGTGATAATTATTATTGTTTTCCTCTATGTGCACCAATAGTGATGAACACCAATATATAAATATTAAATCTATGAATTTATATATCTAATGTAACACAATTGGTTCCATGTACTTTCTTGGGTAAATGTACAGGGGAATACCTGGCTTTAACTGGTGCAAGGCTAAATGGAAAGGAAATGGTTGCCGCTGGTCTTGCAACCCATTTTGTCCCATCTGAGGTGAGAACAGCTTTTGATGATCATTTGCTTCTTTGCTGAACTCATTTAGATAACGCCAAATAGTTCAATTGGCTCATACAAGGTCATAATGTGAATATGCTTGTGTGAATATATATGCCAAATCCATGCCCTTGTTGTGTCTGTATGTAAGTACCTGCAATTAGGTGTTATTTGTTCTCTTTGTTCAGGGTTATTGTGTTCAACATCAGTCACAATTTTTCAGTCATGAACAATAATTCTAGCTCTTTTATAACATGACATTTGCATGTGCTTGGCAGAAACTGCAAGAGCTCGAGAAACGTTTACTAAGCTTAGATTCCGGTGATGAGGATAAAGTCAGATTAGTAATTGAAGAATTCTCTGCAGCTGTCCAACCTGATGAAGAAAGTGTTTTAAACAAGTAACAAGGCCTACTTATTTCCAAAACAGAATTTATATGATTCTTGAAAAAATGAACTAACATATGTATGCTAATGTTCACTTTTGTAGGCTTTCAACAATCAATAAGTGCTTCTGTGGGGACTCTGTGGAGGAAATCATTAAATCATTCGTAAGTTTTTATGGATGCTCATCCATTGTCAGCTTTTTTAACCCATTTTTGCATTACCTATCAAGGCTCGGATCCTCCATGGTGTTCTTGTCCCTTGATTCTTCTGTTATAAACTGCAGCAAGGTCCACCAAACTGGTACCGGAGGGTGCACCAGCCTTGATCTGCAGCAAGTTTTTGTAATTAATTTGCTTGGAAGTTGTTTTCTAGTTCTTAAGAATTAAATTACTCTGCACCCCCCAATTAAGCCAAAAATTTCCATATGCATCACCCTCTAGATCTAACCCCCTATCTCACTCAAATTTATGATATTTCTGACAAAAATGCATAGTGAAGTGGATGATTAGATGAAACAAGGAAAACAATTTGAATAAAAGAAAGTCACTCCAAAATTTAGTTGCTTCCTCAATTTGTACAAGTAAATGATCTGCCATCCCTTGCTATGCACATAGTGACAAACGAGTTAGGACTTGTCTTTGGCTAAACATCACAAGTGCCTTGTTACTGCACATGATGGCATACGAGTTAGGACTTATCTGTGGTTGAACATCACAAGTACACCGTTACTCATGGCTGACCAACATAGGAGTCTGGATTCCAATACGTGTAACTGTAACAAATTATATTATATGAAGGTTTTCCCATACAATAGTTGGAGCCCCAGTTCTGTTCACTCCCGCCTATTTATTCTCTTCATGGCTAGGTAGTCTTCCACACCAAAATTGTCATTTTTGCCACAAAATCAGTAAAAACTATGGCCTCTGCACACAAAACACCCAATATTTCCTGGAAAGCTCTCTTAAGGTGACGTGGTGTCCCTAATAGTGGCATTCTCCAGACACCATTAATTTTCTTTCTTAAATTAACTTCTATGTCAAAGCAGCGTGGGCTAAGGGAATTCAATGAGCGGTCTTGCTTACAAGGTTATGAAAGGTATAGGAGTTTCCTGACTACTTCTAAGAATTTACCGCATGGTTAAACTGCAGATCATAAAGACTAAAGTCAATCTTAGCAACATAGTTTCTTAAAAGCAATCTTCCTTGAACTGCATGTAATGGCAACAATTTTTAATTAAATAATGATCATGTCCATTTCATGTTTTGTATCTCAAATTCTAAGTTTCTTACCTAGGTGATGAAGCACACTGCCCTTGGCATTTCCATCTGCTATACCAAACAAGGATTTAATATAGCTTTTCCACTCTGGCTTCAGCATACATTTGAAGAATTTTATTTACATCCTCAACAGTTGGAGACCTTTAATAGTTGCAAACATGACCAGCTGTATATTCATATTACTCTATTCTCTGCCACCTTAAATTGGTCTTCTGGCAAGCCTGGCTCTTCCTTCTTTAGTTATCACCTTTTATGGTTAGTTCCAGATGATCTTTTTATGTGAAGACCAATATAAACTACTGAAATGAAACCTGCTAAGTTTTTGGATTGGCTTTATGGATCAACATATGATCCATCAAAACAAACATGTTGCACGATAAGCAGTCAACATTATGTGTCAAGTTCGTTGCCAATGCAGCTTCAGGCAAGAGGGGAACATGTCCTGAAACTAGGCCAGTTGATAGGCATGAATAACTACGTTATTTCACAGTTTGAGCTCATGTAACTTGGGAGTCTAATTGAGTGAGGAAGGAAAAGCTTGATATAGGAACCAATGTTCTTTGTTAAGGCACAGTTTAAGCCAACATGCCAACAGAAACATGTCGTTATGGAAATTATAGAAGAATGATATCATTACTGATCCATATATCATGGACTAAATAGCATCATAGAGATCGTTAACATGACATGTGAAAATATGACTTATGTTATATCTTATATGATCCTTATGAATCTTTTTTTTTTTGCAGGAATCGGAAGCAAGCATAGAAGGAAATGAATGGATAGCTGCAGTGCTCAAAGGGCTAAAAAGATCATCTCCCACAGGGTTGACGATAACATTAAGATCGGTAACAAGTTTCGATACCTTCCTTGTTGCTACTTATAAACACCTAGCTATTGATCTTGAAAGGATGTTTCGTATACAGTTTGAGTAGGAGAAAGCAATTCTACATGTACTAAATCATGTATGCATAGCAGGTACTTGGTATGTGCATAATGTTTATGTAAAGATGCAACTAAATCTTGGAAGTTGTTGTACTTGTATGTAATATGTTAATGGTCAGTTCTCTTCTTGAGCTTCCTTGTTATAAATGAATATACAAAAATGTATATCACAGAAGATCATCAACTTTGGTGTAATTGGGTTTTTCATTCCATAGATATTTTTAGGGAGAAAAGTGTATTTGTCATTCCATTATCTTTTTACTTTTTTTCTTTTGCGTGCAGATTCGAGAAGGAAGGAAGCAAACACTGGCTGAGTGCCTGAAGAAAGAGTTCGGACTTACCATGAATTTGCTAAGATCAGCGATCTCTGGTGATGTATATGAGGTATTGGGGAGCGCTGTAGTTTTCCTGCAACTTCTTTAGCTTATACTGTGGCACTTAGATTCCTTTTTCTATCTGCAGAATGTTTTACACATCTTCACTAAAATTTAACTTTTTTTTTCTTTCCAAGGGCATCCGAGCTCTAAGCATTGATAAAGACAATGCCCCCAAGGTACCCCTCTCTCTCTCTCTCTCCCTGTGTGTGTGTGTGTGTGGTCTGTCAGCACTTGCACATCTATGTTTCTCTGTGCGCACATGCATGAATGTGCTGATACGCATGCTACACCACTCAATTTTTTTCTTCTTCTTTTGCAATTATGCAGTGGAACCCATCAACCCTTGAAGAAGTGACCAACGAGAATGTTGACCTCGTTTTTCAACCATTTAGTGCTGAATTGGAACTCAAGATTCCAGCCGAGGAATCATGCAGGTCATACTCTTCGAGACAAGCTCTACTTCACACATACTTCAAGTTCCTTCCTTTTTCCTGAGCTAGCACTTCAAGTTCCTTTTAATTAACCCGTTAATTTCTGATTTATCAATTTACAGATGGGATGGCAAGTATGAAAACTCGGTGTATCCAAGCCTGAAAGAAAAGAATTGAACCAGAAAGGCAATCAGAATAACCAGTTTCCTGTTCGTCGGCTTTGCTTTGTTTGATTACCACGAGTGACATGCTCAACTGAAGAAAAGTGTGTTGCTGCATGAGTTTTATTTATCTCCAAATAGTGTTGTATTATTACATATAATATTTAATCATGGTGATATGCCGGCCTCCCGGTGACCATGCTTATGCAGTTACACGGTAATGCCATGTTATAATGGAGGACGATGTGTTCGTGTTGTATGGTCAGAAGTTTGGCATTGTTCAATTATTCACCTAGGCTGAGTTTTTTGACCAGAAAAACTGCAAAAGTTCTCAAGTTCGGAGTTCATAAGGCAAGGACAAAAATTACAGAATGTTGCATCTGAATTTGTTAACAAGTTCCATAATGACGTGAGTAACATAACAAATTACTGATCTGGGAGTGTTGCTCACATAACTTCTGTTAATTCTTGCGAAATAGAAGTTTTAAGTCTTATCATTTGAAAAAATAATGGGCAAAAGAGAATTCTTGACAGATGATAATTTGGATTTTGCGGGTTTGATGATGATAAAAGTCAGTAGCTGAAATGAAATGCAAACATCTGATCACAATCAAGGGAAGAAGGAAGAGCATTCTGATCATGTTTAATGCACCAATATCACCCTCATGCTTCATTTGATTCATCCAACTCGAGCAGTCAAGTTGGCGAAACACCCTGAAATTCTCATAATTTGTGCTCAGGTCCAGGTGATCGTGATCAGCTTGTTTTCACTCCTGATCAGTGATTGTGATACCACACGCTTTATGGGTCATACAATCATCCCTGCAAAGATATCTGGCATCAATTCTTGATACCTTTAGATGCGTTTCGTTAGCCACTAAAAATATATATATATATATTTTTATTTTTTAATTTTTAAAAAATAAAAATCAAAAAATAATATTTGATAATACCATAAAAAATAAAAATTAAAAATTAAAAAAAATAATTTATACTCAAAACAAAAATTTTTTGCTTTTTATTTTTACTTTGCATATAATTGCTTTTTATTTTGTAGTAAAGTAGTTACTTTTTTGCTTTTACTCAATAAAAAAAATAAAAAAAATAAAAAAATAAAAAATATTTTTTAAAAATTAAAAAGTATAATCAAACTCATCCTTTCTCTATCTCCTGCCAGAGCAAATCTCACTGCCAATCAGCACTTCTGGAGTCCCAACCCGAGATTTCACCTGCTAACAAGGCACCTGCTCTTTTTCGGTAGAATAAGACACCTACCTCTGAACCATGATGGCATTAATACAATGGCAACAACAAATTGCACTTCCTTCATGGTTAAAATTCTTTTCTTTTCCCTTTTTTTGGGTAACATCATGGTTAAAATTCTTCAAGGCAGGTAGGAGTTTCAGTCCTAACCAAATGAAACGAGGGGGAAGAAAATTCGAGTAGCAGTCTTTAATTCAAGAAAAGAGGCCAAGTAAGTTCCTCTGGATGACCGGGTGATGCTGACGAGACAATGGTAGATTAAACTTGCGATGGTACTGGACGTTCGGGTACTGAATTAAGATTTACAAAGCAAGTTACAGAGGCATGGTAATAAGAAACACGAAAATTTATTGTAAAAGCCGATACCAGAACTTAGCCAGAGAGCTTACCTGATCTTTCCTACGGTTCTATAAGTTTTGAATGTATTTGAGAGTCAGCATCAATGCATGCTTCCAGAAAAGGTTTATAGCCTACTAATTAGATAAAAAACTGGATAATTAATAAATGAATCATATAATCACATAAATAATAATGCAAGTGACAAATAACAATCATATAATTATCTAAATAATAATTATCTTTCCCCCGGTTCTGTAAGTTTACATATGTAAAAGAATCTTTCTCTTCATCTAAAAATCCTTTATCTGCAATTTCATTTGTAATGCTCAATAATAATAAGTTCTTAAAAGAAGTGATTTAGTAATAAGATTGGTTGAGGCATCCCACAATACCAACATAGGAGTGATGGTCCCAAGTAAGATGCCGAGCTGAGACAGTATAATCTTTACATACTCTTTTTTTATTTTATATACTCAGTTATTTTTATCAGCAGAATATTGCATGGATGAAAGAAATTATCTTCCTTCAAGTTGGTTTGGATTCCATGGTTAAGAATAGTGAAATAAACATTTCATTTCTATTTATATCCTCATTTGCCAGCTAAGAGCTGGTTGACAAGTTATCAATGATTTCTAGATCCAAGGTAGCCCAAGCATGGTTTGACGGTCCAATCTCTGATCCCCACCGGGCCTCCACGGGTTGGGTCGGGTCGGGTCGGCTCCCACCCGACCCATTTATTTGCAGCACTAGTTTCGGCTACTACTCCTGCGACTGGAAGTCGGCAATCGGGAAGATAAGATTCACGGAATTTATTCGCTGCTGTTCTACCACGGTGCGTTCTTTCAAACGAAGGGATGGCCGCAGCTCTCCAGAGCTCCACCTCTACCTCCTTCGCCTCTTCGTCCCTTCGTGGCCTCCCGAGCTCCTTTCTCTCGACACGTCGAAGTCCATTCTTCGGCCTCTCCACCGCCAAACCTCTCCCTTCTTGGACTTCCCTTAGCCGGAAGAGCAGCAGCAGCAGCGTTAGGAGGTTGGTTTCCAAATCCCCCTCGGCGAAGTACATCAGAGAAGATTATCTTGTGGTCTCTCTCTATGCCCATCTCCTTTCCATTCTCTGTTACCATTCTTTCTTCTTTTTCTTACTGTTTTTTTCTCTGGGTTTTTGGATTGGGGGAGAGTAGAAGAAGGTGTCGGCGAAGGCGGTGCAGGATTTGGTGAATGGGGAGAGGAACGCCCCGCTTATTGTGGATTTCTATGCTACATGGTGCGGTCCCTGTATTATAATGGCCCAGCAGCTCGAAATGGTACATCTTTCTCGCCTCAATCTCCCCTTCTTCCTCCTTTTCGGTTCTTTTAAGATGTCGTGTGGTGGAATATAGGTTGTGTAATATGCGAGTGCTTTCACTTTTGTTGGTATCTCTTTGAAAAAGGTTGATCCTCTATAGGCACAGAGTTTAAGTTTTATGAAATGAAGGACGGTAAGAATCCCATCAAGATGAAGGAAAGTTTCGTTTGATAAATTATGAAAAAAAGAAGAAGAAGGTTTTTTTCTAGTACGAACGATGAAAGGATGTGAAGTTTGATATAAATTGTTGGATGAGAATAGTTGCTTTGAAGGCAAGTCTGAGATTTTTGTCAAACTTCATGATGAATATTGTATTTCAAATGAAAGATCGGAATCATTGGAAGCTGCTCTGGTTCCTTGGTTGTGGTTAAGGATGCATTATCTGAATAAGCGTGCTTGAATGTGTTTATAACTGGGGAATTTGGATGTTTCTATCCTGATTGCAAAAAGATTTTTGCTGAATAAGATGGATTTTCTTCGCATTGTGAAGAAGCATGAGATCTCAGCATCTCACTTCAGCTAATATCTCGGTCGAACTAAAAGAGCTTGTAAGCAGTTGCAATTTTGAAATGGTGTGGGGGAGCAATTTCCAAGAGACTTTTGCTCATTACATTGTTTTATGCACATGGTAGGTATTGTTCGAGTAAGGACATTTATCATAAAACAATGTAGAGGAAAAGGAATCTGAAGACAAATAACTATTATGGATGTCTAGTATAATTAATTGAAAGTCATTCTGATACTTTGTAAGTTACTTAGGATGAATACTTTCCTATCAAATCTAACAGCCAGTCAGATGCAACTCATGTCTCATATCATAAAACCAGCCATAACATTTTTAATTTCTTCTTTTTAAGATTTTAAATCCCGTGAGATAAAGGTGTTCCAGTTTCTCTATGACTGTCCCACCTTATCCTGTCCCGATTATGCATCCCAGTAGTCAATAGATATCCTCCATCTCTCTCTCCTTCTTCTTTCCCTTTTTTCTTTTTTTTTTTCTTTCCTTCTTTTCTTTCTTTTCTTCTACCGTCCTTTCTTTCCTTTATTTTTTCTTTCTTTTTTCTTCCACCTTTCTTTCTTTTTTTTATTTTTCTTCTTCTTTCTTTTCACCTTTTCCCTTTCTTCATCTTTTCTTCTTTTCCTTCTTTCCTCTTTCTTCTTCTCTCCCCATAAGGGTGGGTTTCAGTGTCCCAAACCCATCCTAGTCCCGATTTCTCATAAGAAAGGGATGGGACAACTAGAATACCCCCCATCCCGCTGAAACATAAAATCTTGATTCTTTTAGCTTATGAATAGAAAAATAATTTTGAAGAAAATTTGATTTGAGATTGGTTCATAAAATTGCTACATCATTAATGAATTGATAACATTTCAAAAGTCTAATATGTTTGAATGGTTATAGATAATTTACACCATTGGATAAATTGTGTGCATAGAACACGGAACATAAATAATACAAAACTAGGAGCAAATATTTTTCCAACTACCATTACAAAATTTTGATTTTTGTCATTAAAACATATTAACTACTCAAAAAAGTATTACTCATACTAATCATAGTCACTCTTGTACATTATGTGGGCTTAGCAATTCCAGAACTTCTATTGATTGGTGAATAGGTGGATCCATCTGGAACTCCTTTAGAAATATTATCTGATGAACTTTTTTCCTCTACGTTAAGTTCCCTAAGTTATCTGTCTTTTGGAACACCTCCCCCCCCCCCCCCACCACCACCACAAAACCACACCCAAAAAAAATTAGAAAAAAAAAAGAAGATCTTATCAAGATATATATTCAGTCATGAAAAGGATTTACTAGGGAGAAACAAATGCAAGGACTGTATTATATCAAGCAACACATGTAGTCACTCTGGATCGAAAATAGGGAACTGCATGCTCTCTCTTAAAATAATCCATTGTTCAATAATTTAATCTAGCCATTTGCCTAGAGAGGTCATTAAGATGATTTGCAGTCTCATCTTTCTTTCCATTCATCTTATGTTTTGAAAGGTGCTGATGCATGCTATGAAGCTTTCTACCACTTGTCACTTTGAGTAATCTTTGAGGATACATGCAGAATTATGTTTCACTTTTCTTTGTTGACCAGCAAGCCAAAGCTTGTCTCCAAGTTTGGGCAAAATTTTCCCACTCACTGTCCTCCGCAACCTCTTAACGTATTTCTACTCATGTATCATGACTCCTGCATGTTACTTAAAAGTTAGAGACATAAATTTCCTTCTGTTTTTAAAATACATGGCTGAACATCCATAGTGTGATTAGATGGTGGCAAAATAGTGATTCCCATGAAGTCATAGCAGTTGAAGTCCTTGGCTCCAAGAACTGAGAACAGAAATATGGAAGATGCTAATCTTTTAACTGACAAAAAAAAAAAAAAAAATCAAAGGACTGATTCCCATGACACTTCGTATAGGAAGACACCTTAGCTTGTTTAGAAAGAACTCTTAGTGACTGCAGAACTTCCACTCCAAGTAAATATTAGAAAATGGTCCTTCCCCCACCAAAAAGGTAAAAACAATCTTATGAACTACTATTTGCAGAAGGAATCCTGTATATTGGGGAAAAAGAAATTCATAGATGGGGGACTCTTTTCTGAAGGAATCTCCATAGATTTCCAAAACACTTGCGGGGTGGTATAAAAATCATGGAATGATTGTCTTATGGTGAATATACCTTTACTTTGCAGAGGATGATTCAATGTCTATTCTGCTGTAAGAGAAGAGGAAAACTGTAGTCCTGCAACAATATGTTGTGCCATTAAATATATGCTGCCCCTTGTTCTTTTACTTAAAATGGAGAGTGCAAGCAACACGATTCTTACAGCTGAGAGGATTTGTCCAATTGCTTTCCCTTCTCCTCCTCTCCATGGCTGTAGCAAGTAGGAAGCAAGAACTTTCATTGTTCTTTATTTCTTTATAATCCTGCTAGTGGTCAATCATTAGTGCTTGAAACATATGGACTAAATGTTTTAGTTGTTGTTCAGTGACGAGGATTGTGGTTGTCAGGGTAACCCAAGCTGAATCTATTATAGGGAAAAAAATCACAGTGAGAAATTTATTGATCATTCACAACCTATAATCAGTATAGGGTGTCAATGGGTCGGGCCACTCTGAATGGCCTGAAGACCTGACCTCGAAAAAAAACAGGGATCGGACTAAACATTTTTTAGGCCAAAAGCCCAATTTAGCCAATTTTTAGGCAGTCTGGTTAATTTCGACCTGGCTCGAGCTGGGGTTTTGGCAGAAAAATGAATACATGCCTGTTTCGAGCCCTGTCCAGCCCAAAAATATACCAAGTCAGATTGGGCTGAAGCCTGGTATCCCCAGGCCAGGCTTGGGCTTGAGGCTTATAACCTTAGCTTATTTTGGGCCTAGGCCTGATCCTATCCATTGACAGGCCTAATTTAGTATCTTATTGAAGATTCTGCATATGCCGTGAGTTTTATCTCACTCTTGCTCCTGCTTATGCATCTTATCCTTATCTTTGATCTGCCAGCATTAGTTTTACACAATTTATAATTTGTATTATCTTGTCTTGTTTCAGTCAGCTACTGTGTTCGTTAAAATTAACCACCATATTGGTTTGCTAAGACAATTATGCTGTATGTCTGCTTTCTACCTTTTCCTCAGGCACCTCTTTCCTATCTTCACATTCACTTGGCCCCCACTGCTACTAATGTAAGTTTTGCAGTTCCTAGAAACAAATTCTTTATGATTTAGGAAAGGTTCAATGGTAAAATATATATAAAAAAAAGCAACTGCTGAATGCTGATTATGCTCATAATGAATGCGTAATGCATACTCAAAAAAACAGAGATGCATAATGCTACTTTTGATGAGCCATTTTTCATGCAACTCTTTCGAATGAGTAAATATTCTACCAATTTTCTATGTTCTTGAAGCGAACAGGTTTGTAAATGCGTTAGCTTGTTCATGAACATGCAATTATATGCCTGTTTTTGTAGAGTTCTTTAAGAAAATACACCACATTTGTGAAACTTAAGAGAGTTTCCCCTATCTGTGACATTTCAGCCTTCCACATCTGTCAATTTTGGATCTGTTGTTTGCATCTTGGCTCACCTTTCTTTGTTGCTGGTGAGCCCCATTCATGACCAGCACCTTCTCTCCTGTTTCGGTATCATGGTTTCTGTCCTCACCAAGCTTTCCGAAGCTGTCATTCAGTTCTTATTGCATGCTGATAGGTGTTCTATTAGCATCTGCTGTAAACCGTGCCAGCAAGATTTCTCTAATGGTTTTAATATTTTTTTCATAATACCCAGTTCTCTGCATTACGTGCACAAAGTCTAATAGACTAATTGTATCTTGACCAGCTTGCCGCCGGAACCTTTTTGGAGAAAAAGCTTGCTGTTGGTACCGCATCTCTATCCATTTTACTGGACAAACCATTTTTTGGGTCTTTTAATGTGTTCGACACTTGAAACATTTCATGACACTCCTTGACACTTCATACATAAAATCACCATGCCATCATCATTATGTGTTTACATTTAGCACTTCTGTTGGAAAGCTAGTAAGTGTAACATAACAATTTGCACCCATTTTATTGAACATTATGAACTTAAGGAGCATGGGTCTAGCTCATTTCACTAAATTAAGTATAGTTTCGGCAATTTTGCTTCTAATCTAAGGAACATGATTTTATGGATAATGCAATAGTCATAAAATTCTTATGGGCTGGTATTGACAGCAACTAGTTTGCAGCTTGCTGTGGAGTACGAGAGCAATGCGCTGTTTGTCAAGGTGGACACTGATGATGAATATGAATTTGCACAAAATATGCAGGTATACAACAATGAACTATGAAAATAATAGATGACATTTTACTTTCCAGAGACTGTTGAATCTTAACATCATCTCACTATTTTCTACCCTTTATTTTTGACAATCTAAACCAAACAGGTTCGCGGATTACCAACATTGTATTTTATCAGCCCAGATCCAAACAAGGATGCTATTCGAACTGAGGGGCTTGTCCCATCAGAGATGATTAAAAACATCATTGATAATGAAATGTGAGGACATCTTGAAGGTTTGGTGTTGTAGCTGTTTTCCGCATTGCAGATTTGCTGATGTTCTGCTAGAACATCAGTTTCAGCATCAAATTGTAGCATTGTCATCCACTCCCTGTTTCTGTTTAAGATCATTTGCATGCAATTCTAGCAACATGGCGCAACTCCAGAACTCTACTTTTGTGATTGATTGTGATGATGGAACAGACTCGATGCATGTAGAATGTAGAACAATACAATAGATCAATAAGCATGTTCTTCTAAGTTTTTTTTAAAAATATATATAATAATAAAATTACAATAAAGTGAAATGGTAAATAAAATATGTGGCAGAACCATTACAGCTTAGCTGTAGTGCTGTGGCATTCTCTAATGGCTCAATGGACAAAGCCATAGTACTGGGCATGGATGCAGGTTTTCTCCTTTGACTAGAGTATTAAACATGTTCTGTTGTATTTAGCTTTTTCTTTTCGTTGGCTTTTTCTTGAGCCGATGCAGATGCCAACGAAGATGACGAGCAACAATTTCTGCATATATTGTCATATATAACGCCAATTCAGGCTTCACCATGATAGTCCTTAAGATTTTAGAGTCAGCTTGTGTTAAATCCAGTTACAATTATGTGGTCGTGTAGATTAGGTTAAAATATAAAAATAATTCTAGGTTCCATAAAATCCCATGGCTTGTTAGAGATAATGAAGGAGTCGTTTGTTAGATGCAATTACAGATAGCTCACAGTTCTGACTGTGATACGAGATATCTAATAAAAGATTCGCAGCAAAGAAAAGAGGAATTGCAGCTTTCTTTTTTCTCTTTTGGGTAAAGGAACGGGGATTATATAGCTTTAGAGGATTCCTCCACTAAGGAAATCGCAGCCACTTTGATAACGTTATCTTTCTCTTGCTTCAGTGAGCATCTGCAATTTGAAGGAAAGCCTAGGAGCATCTTTAGATGCGGACAGCTTCTTTGATCTCCATGACCTTTGACCACTACTAAAGAACTTGTTAGTGACCATAGGGATATGGTAGCTGATAACAAAATATGTTTGGTGGGCTTGCGACATGCAAAACGTGGTTTTGGTTGATCATCACATTACCATGGATTATTCTTACCATGTCGGATAGATTTGGATAGGATTCGAGAGCAAGATCTGCACATTGCATGTCTAAAAATGAAGGTTGGAACTTTCTCTTTGATCGGGAAACTTATAAAAAATAAAAAAAAAAAAAAAGGAGAGAACGAGCAAAATATTTCCTCAACCATCAAAGTAACGCGGTAGCCCAACTACCACCCATGCTGAAAGGCTAACAGACAAAGCGACGTAGGCAGAACATCATGTCCAGCAGCAATCTTCAGACATGCAAAAATGGAGCATTTTTTGTTTGCCGCCGGGCACTTGCAGATAATTGCTTGGTCCAGAGGGCATGGTGCGATCAATTGTTAAAAGACGAGGTCGAATAACCAAAATCATGGGGATTTCTATCCGGTTGTTTGTTGTCCCTTGCCGTTTGTCTTCGAATCCTTCGACGTTCGATTGCGAGGCGCGGTCGCCCTTTCTCTCTCTCTTTCCGATGAAAACAAAACGATTATTACATCACTAAATACGGCGTTCTTTTCTTTTCTTTTCTTTTTTGATGAAACATTAAATACGGCGCTCTATGCCCTTGGTTGAGCTGGCAAGGACGTTGCATCGTGGAAAATGCTGTGTCAGACTATCAAAAACATCTAACCGCAAAATAAAACATTTTTATAACATTCATCAAGTGAACACTAAGAAACTTTCAATAGTGATGTACCGAAAGAAATTGAATGCATGGAATAAATGCACATATATGTCTATCAGAGAGAGACAGAGAGGTAGAGAGAGGAGTCATTTTTTGTTACCTTTTTTATTATCAAATTTTTAATCGGGGTTGCATCTCGAACAAATTACTCATCCAAAATTTTGAGTGATGCTTTTGCAATGCAAACTGTAATATTGGTTCTATTTTGGCCAACTCCATAGGCTCTCTTTATTCTTATCATTCTTTCTCATGCCAATCATCAGAAAGAATTTTGTAGCATGCCTTTAGATCGTTCAGGTGCTTAATGATAGTATTTTTTTTTAGAAAAAAATTATAAAAATATAAAAAATATTGTTAAAGGTGCACTACCAAGAGTACTTTAAAAATTGACAACCTGCAATGCTCTTTTTTTTTTCAAAAAGAGACGAGAAAAACTTTTTTATATAGTAATATAATTTAATTTTGCACAAATTTGGTGCATCATTAAGTGATTGATAAAAATTGCCTTTGATTATATTCTTTGTGGAATGTAAAGTACAATAGCAATGATAGGTTTTATCTTTACTATTCCTTCCTTTCTAAACAACTTGCATTCCAATTGAGTGTACGTATGCATAAATATATATTAAATGTCAATGTCTCTTAAAAGATTTTGTTCTTAAATTCATCATTATTGGAAAGGGACAACCAAAAAAAAAAAAAAAAAAAAGGTATAGGCCAACTAGGTGGCAAGACCTTTGTTGAAAGGAAAGAATATATGTGAACCCATGTTTTCCCAACGAAAAGCAAAGTTTAGGACCACCAAGAACATGAATTTTATAAGGCTACAATTAATAGAATTACTTTTGTCCCAATAATTCTATTTGGAATACCCCGATGTCATCCTTTAGTCTTGTCACCGACGATCAATATGATCCTCCTTTTTAAGTTGGTGGTTGCTAAGAAAGAAACCTCATCCATGACTATGTTTTAAAGGTCTCCATTTCATAATCAAATTAGTTATTCTTATCATCTTAACCTATTGATAGGAGAAGAAAACCAATTACATCAGCCCATGGTTTTGCTCTTTTAAGGGTAATGATCATATGGTCGAAATGAAGCATGTGAAATGCCAACCACAACACGGAAAAAGGCTTAATGGGGCCTTTGTCTTCAAGTGATAAGGTTGACATTGTTTAACAAGAGGAGCATACAATAATAGAGGCAGGTGGATTTGTAGCTTGCTTTTTAAATTGTCATCATTAGGCTTCTAGATTGTGTGGGTGGTCCAAAGTCTAATCAGTATGTTTCTGAGGCCGTGTGGGCAAATCCTGCACAGAATAACATCTCTCCATTTTTATCTTGCCACCCTTTTACATGTTAAATTATACTATTATCATAGCTAAGATGTGTGTAAGAGAGTTTAGCTGTACCATTTGGCCGTTGTTAACTTCTTCCTAAGTTATGATTAGTCTTTTATAAACAAAGTAACAATTGTAGCCAATGCAATGACTTAGAAAGCAACTAAAGGAAAAGGAGGTGTAGAGGACCATTGATGTTGAGGTCCAAAACAGCCGCATAAATTAGTGATTCGGATCAAATTCGGCTGTCCCACTTAGCGGACTTGATTGATCGAGTTAAAAGCCTGAATCATACGATTAGAATTATTAATTTTTGCATCTCAAAAGCATATTATATTAGATGCATGATCACTATGACTGCAGTCTTGAGAGCACTGACAGAATTAATATATTTACATGTTGCAGTTATAATTCATTTCCAGTAGTTAAGCAGTGATCACAAATTCACAACGTTAGCAACTTAAAGTTCGAGGGTTAGAAAGTATTTCGCTTTGGATTCATTAAAATCACGAACCAAACAAAATGTGACATGCTGTTAAGACCTGCAAACAAGTTAATATAGGTTCATTAATCTCACAAAAAAAAAAGTGAACACTAATGCATGATAGAAACTTCAGATAGTTGTCCTTTAAATTTTTTGAGTCTGTGACTAAGGATTTTGTAATGAACTTATTGGAAAAAAATTATATATATATATGTGTGTGTGTGTGTGTTGGTGTGGAGTTTCGCTAGACACCGAAGTTCACTGGAATCGGAGAAGATGGGGTCATTGCCAAGGACCTGCAAGATAAGTCCTGACCGGAGTCAGAGATGGTGGCTCTGGCAGGACCCTTCGACGATCAAGTTAGCTCTTCTGGCTAACAAAAATGAAATGCTCAGAAAAGAAAGTAGCAGAATTATGGAAAGGAAAAGAGAGCTCTCTTCGAAACGTATCTGGAGGGTCCTTTTTATAAGTGAAGCCTGTAACAAACTGAAAACAACAATCATAACCATCTGGTAGTAGACCGCATGAGGCCACGTGGAGTTTGTTATGAAAAGTGGTATCCATTATCGTGACATGTCGATCTGTTTAGGATCTGACAGCTGAAGTTCGGATGGGATAGTTGAAGACGGTGAAGGGCTCTTAGATGTTATTATTCCAGAGGAGTTCGGAGGTTCTTAAGATTGATCATGCATTGGCTTTCATTCGCTATGTTGTAGCTGTACGCCGTGATCCTTTCGGATAGCTGGAAGGAGTTCGGTTGGAAGGAGTTTGGAAGGAGTTCGACCAGAAGAAAAGTCCAACTGGACCAAGTATTGATTGCTAGTCGCAATGAGCGAGCGCAACTGAAACACTCCGACATTTCTACTGTTTCTTTGAGGTTTGGCTATTCCCGGGGTTACCCACCGACGAATAATGATAAAATACTGAAGTTCGTCCGGGGGCAATTTGGAAAAAGTTCGACTACTGCAGAAGTTTTGTTGAAGTAGAAATTCAGAAGAAGTTCGACTAAGGTTCTGCCAAAGAAAACTGGAGGAAGCTCGTCTAGACGGAGCCACGCAGGTTGCTGAAAGGAGTTCGACCGAATGAGATGTGCAAGAGCCAAATACCTAGCCGGCCCTCTTGGGGCAGAAGCTTTAACTGTTCAAATTCGTTTGAAGAAAGAATTCGTAACGCCCCATTGAATCCAAAATTGGCCTTCCTGACCAATTGGATCATTTGACTGCAGTATTGAAGGTCGGCCATCTCAGAATGAGTTAGAGTTTGAATACTTCTGTGGGTGGAGGTTCAATCATTATAGCTGCACTCGGACGAAACTGATCAGGAGCCAGATTCCTAGCCAAACTTCGACGGGCATGGATTTATCCCCAACACTAGTCTCCCTACTTTCGAGTTTGAAGTTCGAAGGATGGGAGTAAAATGGAGGCTGTCGAAGTTTCCTTCGGATTTTCTGCGCCTATTGGATGAAAAGTTTTGGCTTTTATCGGGCTGGCATCGAAGCTTCATGAATGCGAGGTGACTTGAAGAGATATTTTTCGAATCCTCCGTCAGAAGTCTGTTTAAAATACGATGCTATTAAGGATCTGCCCATTGGCAGCTTTTCGTCGTGCTGAGTGGGACACGCATCGATCGAAGATCGGCTGGAGGAAATCTACAATCATAACTGTCTTGGAATTCTAGGGGTTATTTAGACCCATCCTCCTCCGGATCTTTACTTCTTTCAAAATCTTCATCTTCTTTCTCTGGTCTCCCTCTTCTTCCTGCGCGAGAACTCGAGCTTCTTCTTCCGATCTTCATGGTCTCAAGCATTTTTCTATTCGATTTTCGTTACGTTCGCCATTTCTTGTTCATCTCAGTCAGTTTAGGTCAGCCGTTCGACACTTTCTTAGATTATTTCTGCACTCTTTGCTTTCTGTTCCTCTAGTTCTTTTGTGGGAGATTTTTTTTTGGCGCATTATTTTCTTTGATTTTTGGATGCCTTTTTAATCGAAATGTCCATCGAAGAATCCTGGTCAACTTGTTCTGAGAGCCTAGCTCCTCTAGCTTTAGTGAACCCATCTCCTGAGGAAGCTAAACCCTTAGAGTCAGCCCTTTCTTTTGTGCCCACAACAATTTTCTATAGACTTCGGCCCAACGATTTTTTTCTAACTAGGATTCAGTTTGAGATTCCTTCTAAATATGAGCTCAAACTTTCTGGACCCGACGACCGAGTTTGCTCTCCTCCTCCTCACCGAACCTACCTATATGTTGAAACTCTTCGGGTCGGGCTTAGCCCTTGCCTCCCTTCATAGTTAGCTTATTTAGATTTCTCAACATTTCTCTTGCTATCATGGCACCGAACTCCTTTAGGTTTATTATAGGATTTCTATCTTTATGTATCATGGTAGGTATCCAACCTATTATTTTTTTATTCTATAATTTCTTCACCTTCAAACGCCATGTAAGTGCCAAGGATTGGTGGTATGTGTCTCCTCAGTTCGGCAAGAAGGGATTGCTTAAAGGTGCTCTTTCTTTCGTTCATAATTGGAAGAAGAAGTTCTTTTTTATTTTAAATTCTTTCTTAAGATTAGGGCTTCCTCCATGGGGGAGATCAGGGATTTGGTCTGCTGAGCCCCTAGGCTGGAAAGTGAGGATCAAAGTTCAGCCAATAAGCTGAATGGCTTTAATGCTCCCCCGATCCCTGACCTCCTAGTCGAGTAGACCTTGTTTGACTTCGGTCTTAGTCCTCTTAACCCAACAGATAATTCTTCACATTTAGTTAGTTGAGTGATATTCTTTCTTTTGATCTTCTAATTTTATCCTCCTTATAGAAATGACTCCAGAGAAACAGAACCGCCCGCCTAATGAAGGGGATCAAGATCCTTAAGAAGAAAGGCGGTCCTTTCGGAGAACCGTTAAAGAAGGCTCATACTGAAGAATCGAGCCAGGCCGTGTCGATTCAGGCCGTGCTGGCCCCTGAGCCCATCATTACCACACCAAGTTTGGCCTTGTCTGATGAGGCTGTCTCTTCTGCCCCTCTTCAATAAGAGAAAGTTGCAGAGGGAAGAAGAAGAAAACCGTCGGTAAGAAAGTCGAATGAAAGGCTAAAAGTTTTGAGGGCATAGGCCTTAGCCAGGAATAGGGTTCCCTGGACGATCAAGAGGTCATCCAGAGGTTGATGGATAGAAGCGTCCTTCCCCATATTATAGAAAGAATGCGTCAGAAGGACGACGTTGAGAGGTTCGATGAGTCCTTCGCCGCCTTCCTGGAGGTAAGTGGCTTCCTTTGATTTTGACTTCATGCCTTTCAGGTCTTAAAGTTAAAATTTTTTGGAATTCTACCCACTTTTTATTTTGCAGTTGGGACACTACCTTTTTGCTCACTCCGAGGTGGTAAGCCAGAGATGGGCCGAAGCCTCCAAGGCCCTTGAAGAAGCCCACACAGAGTTCGAAAAGGCTTGGGCCGAGGCTGACACTTTGAAGGTAGCCTCGGAGACTCACTCGTCCGAAGTCGAGCGCCTTCGGAAGGAGTTGAGAGAGGAGCGCGAGGAGATGGCGAAGCTGAGGACCGCCTTAGCTCTAGAGGAGGAGGAAAGAAGGCATAGGAGGAAGTTGGTGCCATGATAGAGAGGGCCATACAAGACTTCAAGTCCTCTAAAGATATGGAGGACATTAAAATAACCTTCGCCCAGGAAGCCTTCTTGGAAGGATCCCAGGAAGCCTTTACCTCAAGGAGCTTCGCTCAGGCCCTTGATAAAGGGCTTGAAGAAGGAAGTCCATCACTTAAGAAAAAAGTTGAAGAAGATAGAGGCCGACCTTCAGGCCTCTTAGAAGAGCACTTCGGAGGCGACTAAAGAAGTTACCCAACTCTGAAGCCTACATATGAGGGACTCCATGGACTTTGGCATTAGGAAAGAAAATTTTGAAAAGGAGTTATCGAAGCTCAAGAAAAGAGCTAGCGACAAATCTTGGGCACTGACAATGAAGATCAATTCTCTTAAAGCTGACCTTAAAAAGGCAAAGAAGAATATTCGTCTCTTAAAAGAGAGTTCATCTTGGTCGATCGATAAAGCTCAGTATGATTGGGACTGATCAAAGAAATTTTTTCAGCTTCAAAAGCAGCTATAGGATACTGAAGAATGGCATGATAGCTATCAGTTATCCTAGGCAGGAAGGCTGTCCAAGCTTGAAGAAGAGCTAAAAGCTATCAGAGATGAGACGACCTATTTTCAGAGAAAGTTTTACAGCATTCAGCGGGCTAGATCAGGCAACGAATCGAAGGAGCTCGCCCCTCTAAGGAGGATCGTCGGTGAGCTCTCAGAGGTTGTCGGGGTGGGAAAGGCTAAAGTTCAACAATTAAAGCTCCAATTGACCTGCGAGCGTCAAGCCGTTAAGGATGCCGAAGCTGAATCCAAAGTCTTAAGAAAACAACGGCGAGAACTCGAGGCCAAATTTGAGTACACCAACAGAATATACATCGAAGGCCTATATAAGAAGAAGGAGCTCGAGGAAGAGATCTTCAAATTGAAAGAAGCTTTGGTGATGGCTGATAGCTCGAAGTCTGAAGAATCTGGGCCGCTTTAGGATTTTACCTCATCTCTTTCTTTTCTTTTTTATGTAATCGGTTTCACCGATCTTCATTCCATTTGTAATGCATTTGTTCTTTCATATAGTTGGTTCTCATCGACCTTCATTTTGCTTGTGGTGTGTCCACTTTTGTGTAATCGATTATACTAACCTTTACTTATAATGAACTTAACTTCATAACGAAATGGTATCTTTTTCATTGTCATTTCATGTGGACTCGATTTCGGACGCCTCATTTTTTCTCTATTTTGTTTTTGATGAGATGTTAGTCATGGATGTCAAACTAGAGGTTCATCCCATGAATCAGGGTAGGGTTTTGCCTTTCGTGTTTGGCATGGTCGAAGGGGGATGCGCATGACAGTCGTTACTAGGGCCTTGACCTCCTCCTTATTTTGAATTAGTGAGGCCTTGGCTTTCTACCCTTTACACGATCATAGAGGTTCATCGGATCCGTCGGCAGGATCTCTCCCCTCATCTTATCTTAATATAGCCAGATCTTCGATCTTGCTCACTTTAGGATGAGATTCTCCTCTTGTTCCTAACGTGTTGTAGGAGCACATTAGGACCGTTGGCAGGATCTTTCTTCTTATCTCATCTTAACTTAACGAGGCCTTAGACCTTGCTCACGTTAGAATGGGGTTCTTCTTCTATTTCTAACAGACTGTAGGGATACATTAGGGTCATTGAAAGGGCCTCTCTCTTTTTTTGGTCTTAACTTAATGAGGCCTTCAACCTTGCTCATGTTAAGATGAGATTTTTCTCCTATTCTTAACAAACTGTAGGGGTACATTAGGGCCATTGGCAGGGCCTCTTTCCTCATCTTGTCTTAACTTAACGAGGCCTTCGACCTTGCTCACGTTAAGACGAGGTTCTCCTTCTATTTCTAACAGGCTGTAGGGGTACATTAAGGTTGTTGGTAGGGCCTCTTCCCTCATCTCGTCTTAAATTAATGAGGCTTTCGATTTTGCTCATATTAGGATGAGGTTCTCCTCCTGTTCCTAACGAGCTATAGGGGTACATTAGGATCATTGGCAGAGTTTCTTCCCTCATCTCATCTTAACTTAACGAGGCCTTCGACCTTACTTACGATAGGATGAGGTTCTCCTCCTGTTCCTAATAGAGCCACTTTCGATTACTTCAGAGTTATTTATTATTTTCTATCATTGCATGATTTTTGCGTTAAGAAATAATAATGTTAGAATAAAAAAATTTTATTGAGAAAAAGACACTGGTAGTACATTCTTAGGTTTTCAGAATTTCAAGGTCGTGGGAGAGTTGTTCCTCTAAGCTTCTTCAAACGATAAGTTTCAGACTGGATGACCTCCTCTACTCTATACGGATCTTTCCAATTCGGAGCGAGTTTTTCTTGATTCTGAGGTTGTGAAACAGTTGCTCGTTAAAGTACTAAATCTTTTACTTTGAATATTTTGCCTTTGACTTTTGAGTTGTAGTAGCGAGCTACCTTTTGCCTATAGGCTGCCATTCGAATTTGAACTTTTTTCCGCTTTTCCTCCAATAAGTCGAGATTAGTCCTGAGGTCCCATGAGTTTTGCTGTTTATTGAATGCCACAACTCGCACTGATGGAAGTTTGAGTTCTATTGGGATGATCGCTTCTATTCCGAAAGCTAAGACAAATGGAATTTTTTTACTTGGCAATCTTTAGGTAGTTCGGTATGCCCAAAGCATATGATAGAGTTCATCCATCCAAGTCTCTTTTGCTCTTTTAAGTCTTGTTTTGATACCTTGCAGCAGGGTTTTATTTATTACTTCAGCTTCTCCATTTGCTTGTGGGTGGATGACTGATGTAAAATAGTGGAAGATGTTCAAATCTTCACAGAATTTGACAAATCTTGCTCCAGCAAACTACCGCCTATTATCTATTATGAGGGTTCAAGATAAGCCAAACCTGCAAATAATCGACTTTCAGATGAAGTTCTGTACTTTTACTTCAATGATCTTTGCCAAAGGTTCAGTCTCGATCCACTTTGTAAAATAGTCTATCACCATCAAGAGAAACTTTCGCTGTCCGAATGCCATGAAAAAAGGTTCGAGTATATCCATCTCCCACTGAGCGAATGGCCATGAGGCGCCCAGAGGTGTAAGTTCGAAAGTCGGCTACCTCTGAATGTTTGTATTTTTTTGACATACTCTATAGAATCATGGTACAAGATCGACCAATAGTAACCTTACCAAAGCAATCTTTGTGACAAGGATCTGGCTCCTACATAACTTTCGTAAATTTTTTCATGCACTTTTCATAATACAAAGTCGGCCTCTGAAGGTCGGAGACATCTTAAGAAAAATAGAGAATACGATCTTCTATATAGCTTGCCTTCATATAGGACATACCGGAAAGTCTGATTCATGAGTTTTTGAGCTTCTTTTAGATCATGAGGAAGAGCTCCATCCTTGAGATAGACAACTAGCAGATTAATCCAACTCGGCTCGTGCTCGACTTGCATAATAGGCTGTGAATCCTCTGAGCTTGGATACTTTAAAATTTTGAAAAATACTTCTTTGGGCAGTTCGATTGGGGCTAAAGTGGTCAATTTAGAGAGAAGATCGGTTCGTATATTTTTTATCCTCGAAATCTATTGAATGCTAAAACTATTGAAGGCTGGAGTCAAGTCCTTTACTTTCTCAAGATATTTTATTATGCTTTCCTCCCGAGCTTCGTAACTATCGTTAATCTGTCCGATCATCAGTTGAAAATCACTGTAGACTTGGAGCCGATCTACTTCTAACTCTTTTGCTATTCTTAACCCAGCGATCAAAGCTTCATATTTGACCTCATTATTAGTTACAAAAAATTCAAAGTGCAATGCATATTCGATAATGACTCGCTTGGGGTTAACCAAGATCAATCCCATGCCTGCACCAACAGCGTTGGATGAACCATCCATGTATAGGGCTTAAAAACTTTCAGAAAGGTTGGCTTTCTCTTTGAGGAGGCTTGGCTGTAGCCACAGAATACTGGTTTCATTCTATTCAAGCTGGAATTCATCTGGAATGGTGCATTCCACTATAAAATATGTTAATATTTGGGGTTTGATCGACGGTTGAGGATGGTAGTTGATGTTAATTCTATAAGTATGATTGTCCATTTTGCGATTCTTTTGAAGGCATCCGTTCGATGAAAGACTGCCTTAATTAGCTGATCAATAAGGATAGTTTCGGTGTACCCTTAAAAATAAGGTCGGAGCCATCGGGCTGCAATCAGCAAAGCATAAGTTAGTTTTTCTAACTTAATATACCTGATCTCGACATTTCTCAAAACTCGACTTATGTAGTAGATCGGTCGTTGTATTTTTGCCTCTTCTTTGATCAGAACTACTGCGAGGGCCGCTGGAGAGACTGCCAGATACAAAAATAATTTCTCTAGGTTTGGGCTTTGCTAATAGGGAAGATGAATAGAGGTAGTCCTTAAGCTCTCTAAAGGCTTATTGACATTCGACGATCCAGCAAAAGTTTTTTGGCTGCTTGAGAACTTGAAAGAAGGGCATGCATCGCTCGATCGATCTTGAGATGAAGCGGTTTAGGGATGCCACTTTTTCAGTCAGGCGTTGAACTTTTTTAATTATTTTTGGAGCTGTCACCTTCTGAATAGCTCGAATTTTCTCTAGATTCGCTTCAATCCTGTGCCTCGATACCATAAATTTCAAGAACTTTTTCGAGATCACATCGAAGGCGCACTTGATCTGATGCAGCTTTATCTTATACTTCTTAAGCATGCTGAAGATCTCTTTAAGGTCAGCAATGTGATTTATTGAAGCTCGACTCTTGATGAGCATGTCATCCATATACACCTCCATGTTGCGATCGATCTGCTTCTTGAAGATTTTATTGATCAGATGCTGGTATGTTGCCCCTACATTCTTGAGTTCAAAAGACATAACCCTGTAACAGTAAAGACCATGATTAGTAACAAAAATAGTTTTCTCCTCATCCTCTAGCGCCATCCAAATTTGGTTATAATCCTGTAACAGTAAAGACCATGTAACAGTAAAGATCATGATCAGTAACAAAAGTAGTTTTCTCCTCATCCTCTAGCGCCATCCAAATTTGGTTATAACCAAAAAAGACATCCATGAAGGTGAGGAGCTCGTGGCCTGAGGTTGCATCCATCAGCTGATCAATCATAGGTAGGAGGTAGCTATCTTTTAGGCAGATTTTGTTTAGCTTTTTGAAGTCTATACACATCCTCCACTTGCTGTTCATCTTTTTGACGAGCACCATATTCGAGACTCAATTCAGATAGTTAACTTTTTGGATGAATCCAACCTCGAAGAGCTTGTCGACTTCTTTTGTAATTGCTTTCTGTCTCTTCGGAGCATGGCTACGTATCTTCTCTTTTATTGATCAATACTTGGGATCAGCAGCCAGTCGATGTTCCATGACCTCGGCATCAATTCCTGGTATATTTGTTGGGACCCAGGTGAAGACGTCCGCATTCCTCTGTAGGAAGGTAATGAGTTACTCTCGAACCTCATCGCCCAAGTTGGAGCCGATTTGCACAATGTGCTCTGCATTCCCATCATCCAAGGGCATGGCACAAGGTCTTCCATAGGCTCGCCCCGCTCCTCCGTAAGGTCATCGCGGACATCTAGCCCATCAATAGGGCAAAGGTCGGGCTGGATATTTTTCTGTAGGGCTATGGAGTAACAGTACCTTGCCAAAATCTGGTCTCTCCTAATATCTTCAATTCTGCAGCTCGTCGGGAGCTTCATCTTTAAATAATAAGTTGAGACTACAGCTCGGAGTGCATTCAAACCAGATCAGTCAAGAATAGCATTGTAGGCAGATGGAGCTTTTATGATTAGAAAATTGACCTATGCTCTGGTCAGCTTCGAACATCGTCCTGTAGCCACAATCAAAGTTATTATGCCCTCAACTGACACGGCATCGCCAGTGAAGCCTACCAATGGAGAGTTCATAGGTCCCAAGTGATTATTAGGTAAAGACATTTTTTAGAAAGCATCATAAAATAAAATATTAGCAAAGCTTCCATTATCTATCAGAACATGGCGCACATCATAGTCAGCAATGTCTAAAGAGATTACAACCACGTCATTGTGCAAAAATTGAACTCCTTGGGCATCCTTGTTGGTGAAAGTGATAGGCTCTTTAGTTCTCCACCTCTTCTCAGGCTCTACTGATCTGCTAGCCTCCCCTCGTCGAAGTCTCTTAGAGATGGTGCTGATGATGTTGAGGGATGGTCGATCTGTCTGCTGCTCCTTCCTTCTTGGTGGTTCCGATGGTGGTGGCACCTCGGGCCGATCTTTCCGTCCTTTAGGCCAACATCACAGAAATCGGCCAAGCCTGCATCGCCTGATGAGCTCCTCGATCTCATCTTGAAGCAGGATACATTCTTCAATATCATGACCGTGATCATGATGGTAGAGGCAGAACTTATTGGGATTGGATCTGCCAGGATGAGAGTACATCCTTTTCGACCTCGATAGCTGTCCCTTAATCTCCATCAGTACTTGGGTTTTTGAAGCATTGATGGAGGCATAGTTGTGAAACCTTCGGAGGGGGGAGCCCCACCGCACCCTTCTATCAGGACTTCCCCGCTTCTGATCTCGAGGAGGAGTTCAAACTCGCTTGCACTCAGGAAAAGTTTGGGAGCACGATCGAGCTTCACTCGGCTTTTCTTTCTCAATGGGCCTACTCTCCAACAGCTTCATTATCCTTGATCTTGAAGGCCTCTTCTACTTAGGCATATCCTTCAGCCCGAGCCAACATGTCAGCAAAATCTCTGGGATACTTCTTCTCCAGGGAGAATAGCAAGTCATTCTTCTGAAGACCATCCTTTAGTGCGACCATCGCAATAGATTAATCCAAATTTCGAACCTCCAGCGCAGCAGCATTGAACCGAGTGACATAAGCCTGGATGGATTCTCCTTCTTTCTGTTTGATGTTCATGAGGAAGTCGGAACCTCAGCGAGGACGTCGACTGCTGACGAAGTGAGTCATAAACTGGTAGCTCATTTGATCAAAGAAAAAAATGACACCCGACTTAAGAGCCGAATACCAATTTCTGGCTGCTTTCTTTAAAGTGAAGAAACCAGATCTAGAATTTCATGGGTAGATCTTGAAATTTTTTCAGGATCAGACAATAAAAGATTTAAATAAAATAAATATTTATTTAAATAAATAAGTAAACACCTAAATCTCAGATCTATTACATGATCAAGGCATGATATTAAATCAAAAATTAAAAATATAAAGAAGAAGGAAAGGTTGATCACATTAAGCTAGATTTACACTACATCCAATGCAGGTATAAAATCAATAGATCAGATCTATTACCTATGCAAGTTAGATGTTCTAACTTACCGATCTGAGCTTAAGGATGAAGTCATGAGCCACACATGCATCCGGCCTTTAGGAGTCATCCATAAGTACGAACTCTGATCTGAAGTTCGATGCAGAAAATTAGCACAACATGCTAGTACTGTGCTGATCCTTCTTCGACGATCGATCCGATGCTCCCTTCTTCAAAACTTAAACTCTCCAAAATATAAGAAGAAAGAGAAGAATTTTTTGATCTGAGATTCTCTCAGAAAAAACTCAAAAGAAGGATGAGAGATGAAGAATAAAATAGCCCTAGAAGAAGACCCTCTTCTTCTTCTCTTTTCTCTCACCTAGACACCTAGTTTGGTACCTATGGAATCCCAACACCCAAGGACCCTCTTCCTCTAATTTTTGCACACTCTAAACCTCTTCCAAAGCTCTATATTTTATAAAAAAATTAGATCAAAATTTATCCAAAATTTATAGAAAAAGAAGAGTCCTTGTCTAGGTCAAAAACTAGACAAGGAAAGATCAAACAGGGCAAGACAATGCCTCCTCCATAATTATTGGCGTGGACCAGCAAGGTAAGGTGCACAAAAAAGAGGTTTCTAACGTTGAATAAGAGAAGAATTAATAAAAGAGGGAGCGGCACTCAAGGGAAGGTATTTTGGTCAATAAGGATTTTATCTCATAGAATCCTAAAGCAAAACTAACTCTCCTTTTGACTTGGTCTTCCAATAAATTATCTTATGAGAAAAGAAGGGAGAGAGGGGCATGCGTGAACATCAGGAAGAGGAGATCTTACACACAAAATAAAGAAAAATGGGCGTGGGGGGCGTGGGCTAAGGTGGTGCAAGGTTAGGGAGTCCTAATCACACTAGGACTCCTATTTTGACTTGATCAAACAAGATCTTTTAACCAAATAAAATCAAGAATAAACTAACTCAATTAATAAGATCCTAATTTATTTAAAGGCTTAATTAAATTAGATTAAATTAAATTAAATTTTTATTTAATTTTTTAATCAAATTAGAAAATTGGTTTGACCCAAGTTCTAGTTAAACTAGGATTAGTTCTTCTTTGCACTTGACTTATCCAATAAGTCAATTGGACTTGATCCAATCAAGTCCAAACCAAATTTAATTAAATTATATTTAATTAAATTTAATCCTAGCTCTCTGACTTAATCAAATTAAGTTAATTAGCAATCTAATTGCTAATCAATCCTCCTACAATACTTGTACTAGGTTAAACATCAATCGTATTGATTGTTTAACCCTAGAACGATTCTTAATCATTGATCAACCATTCGATCAGATCATGAGCTCTAATGTGTGTGACCTCATAGATTTAAAGCTAAGCCAATAGCACAGAAATAGATTTTTGTATCAATCAAAGTAACCATCTAGCAATGGTATCCAACGATCAGATAGATCGAATATGTAGAATGACGTCCTTAGAATCCATGCAGATATAGTTTCCATATAATTCATCCCCTTGACCAAAATGCTCGTAGGATACCTTAGAGTTCAGTTGTCAACTCTGATCAGGTTGTCTATATTGTATTTCAAAATATCAAATCTATCTGATGGATTATCTTGGCCAAGATTTTGCTATATTGAAATACAGTGATACATTCTTCTCCAACTCTTGGAGTGGTCAATCCTATCTTGATCACATTTTGACTTTGTAAGTACTTGATTATGCCCAGAAGCCTTTTATTACTGAATTAGAAATTCAGTTAGTCTGGTACCAAAGCACAGTGAGTTGCTTACAGGTCACTGAGATGATCTCAGGTCAAAAAGATACTTATACCTATATCCCATCAGAGACATTCTTGATAGCAAAATGCTCTGAAGTTGATCATATTTAATGATAATATATCTATACATCTCACCTATATACCATATCAGTATCTCCACACTCCTTGGTTAAGAGGATAACTAACTTATATGGCATACAGCGATCTATGCTCGATATATACTATTATTCTTATTAACAGCCTATCATTTGATCGTGAACAAATTTAAGGACTAATCAATAAATCCTCTCTTTATCGAAGCTAAATAGTCCTAAGGATCAATCACAATAATGGAGTTCATTAGAAGATGAATACTTATGATGAAAAATGCTAAAAATATATTTTATTTATTAATAAATTAATTATAAATATAAAATAGCTCAATCATTAACAGACTGATGATTGACTTTGGGATATATTTTTCAACAACTTTCACTTGTTCTAAAGCCACTTGGCATAGTATCTAATACTCATCTTCAATTTGTGGTTGTCGAACTTCTTTATTGCTTGGAATTTAGTGAAGGGGTTGGCCAGGTCTTCTTTCCATCAATCTTTTGAAGGTCAACGTCATCTCGATCCATGATCTCTCAGATTAGGTGAAAGCAGCATAGAATATGCTTCATCTGCTGGTGTGCCTTTGGTTCTTTCATCTGAGCAATGGCACTAGTGCTTTCATAGTAGAGCAGGATCGGACCATCAAGGGAGGGTGCTACTCCGAGTTCGGTGATAAACTTTCTCAGTCATACAGCTTTCTTTGCAGTATCTAATGCTGCCACATATTATGCTTTATAAATAGAGTCTACCATAGTATACTGCTTAAAACTCTTTCAGCAGATGGCTCTACTATTTAGAGTAAAGATATATCTCGATACCCTTTTGTTGTTATTATGGTCAAATTGAAAGCTGGAGTCTATAAATCTCATAAATTTTAGATCTAACTTGTCATAAACCAACCATTGATCCTTAGTATTTCTTAAATACTTAAGTATGGCTTTAACCATTTTTCAATAATTTTCTTTAGGATCAGACTGGTATCTACTCACTACTCCTAGTGAGTATGTCACGTCTGATCTCGTACATATCATGGCATACATGATAGATCCTACTATCGAAGCATATGGAACTCTACTCATACACACTCTCTCTTTAGGAGTTGTCGAATAATCCTTCTTAGAGAAAAAAAATTTTATGGCCTATTGAAAGATAGCATTTTTTGAAATTTTTCATGTTGAACCTCTTCAGCACAGTATCTATGTACGTGGACTGAGATAATCCAAGCATCCTTTTAGATCTATCCCTATAAATCTTCATCCCTAAAATGTAGGATGCTTCACCTAAGTCCTTCATGGAGAACTATGATGACAATCAAACTTTTATTTTCTTTAGTATGGGGATGTCATTCTCGATTAAGAGAATGTCATCCACGTACAAAATAAGAAATACCACTACTGGATCATTTATCCATTTGTAAATATAGGATTCTTCTCCGTTCTTAACGAAGCCATACGTTTTGAACACTTTATCAAAATATATGTTCCAACTTTGAGATGTTTGTTTTAATCCATAAATGGATCTCTGAAGCCTGCACACCTTAAACTCGTCTGTGGATGTGAATCTCTCATGTTGTATCATATACACCTCTTCGATCAACTCTTCATTCAGAAAAGTTATCTTCACATCCATCTACCAGATCTCATAGTCTAGATGGATAGCAATTGTAAGCATAATCCAAATGGACTTGAGCATTACCACAGAAAAGAACATCTTATCATAGTCAATATCATAACATTGACGATACTCCTTGACAATCAGATGGACTTTATAGGTCTCCATCTTTTCGTCTGCACCCCTCTTCCTTTTGAAGATCCATTTACACCCAATGGATTTAACCCCTTTGGGCGGGTCAATCAATGTCCATACATCGTTGACCTTCATGGACTTTATTTTGGATTTCATGGCCTCAAGCCATTTTTCGAAATCAGATCTCTACATAGCATCCATATAGGTGATCGAATCCTCATCATTTTCATCGAGTTTGATGGGATCACCATTCCAGACTAAGAAATTATAGTATCTATCCAATTGATGCGGTACTCTACTGGAATGCCTTAATGGTGTAGGTTCATTGAGCTTCGAATTTGATCTAATCGAATCCGATTCTAGTTCAACTATAGATGTCGATTTTTCTACTTATTGAACTTTATTAAGTTCAATCTTAGAGGCAACAGTTTCTTCATCAAGAAATTTTTTTTTCAAAAAGATTACCTTAAGACTGAGGAACACCTTTTGTTCTTCAGCATGGTAGAAATAATAATCCTTACTTTCTTTGGGATACCCTATAAACACATACTTATCAGACCGGAGTCCAAGCTTATCTGTATGCAAATGTTTGACATAGGTCGGATAATCCTAAACCCACAGGTATGAGAGTGTAGGCCTACTCCCAGTTCATATCTCATATGGAGTCTTTGCGATAGATTTACTCGATATATTGTTCAATATATAACATGCAGTCTCAAGAGCATAACCCCAAAATGAAATAGGCAGACTAGCAAAATCCATCATGGATCAAACCATGTTCAACAAGATTCGATTTCTTCTTTTCGATACACCATTATGCTGTGATGTCCCAAGAGGAGTCTACTATGAGAGAATCTCATTCTCTCCTAGATATGTCAAAAACTCATTGGATAGATATCAACCTCCTCGATCCGATCGAAGAGTTTTAATATTCTTTCCAGTTTATTTTTCTACTTTACTTCGAAATCTTTTGAACATTTCAAATGAATCTGACTTATGTTTCATCAGATAAATATATCCGTACCTAGATAGATCATCTATGAAAGTTATGAAGTAGAAATATCCATCTTTGGCACCTATGCTCATTAGTCCACATACGTCAGTATGTACTAGACCTAAGAGCTCAGTATCTCTTTCATCCTTTCTAGTAAAAGATGACTTGGTCATTTTTTCAAGAAGATAGGACTCACAGATTGGAAGTATTTCACAATCACTAACTTCAAGGATTTCCTCTTGGGTCAACCTATTTATCCTATTCTTGTTAATGTGACCTAGTCTATAGTGCCATAGATAGATATCAGAGACATTATCCAATCTAGGATATTTTCTAGAAGTGTACATTATACTTACAGACTGTGATAAAATATAAATATCATTTCTTTATTATCCTTGTATTATTGTAACATTATTCATAATGATATCACAATAATCTTTTTTTATAGATAAATGATAACCATCCTTGGCTAAAAGGCTAATAGAGATTATATTCATTAGAAAGGAAGGATAATAATGACATTTATTTAAAGAAATGATATTAGTATTGAAAATAAATTGTGCTATTTTTATAGCTAAAACTGAAACAGACCTTCCATCTTCAACATTCAAGAATCACTCATTGTTCTCAAATCTTCTACTAATTTGAAGTCCTTGCAATGTATTGCAAATATGGACTAGACTTTCGATATCTAATATCCAAGTAAAAGTATCACAAATAGAAAAATTATAAGATATTATCATATAACATTTTTTATCAGCAACTACTTGCTCATATCTCTTATTCAGCATGTTGGGGTCATGAAAATCATGATACTGAGGATAGTTCTTCTTCCAATACCCCTACTTCTTATAATGGAAGCACTCTACCTGATTTAGGTTATTCTTAGACCTTATGTTTAAATTGGGCATAGAGGTCCCAGCATGAATCACTTCGTGCTGCTGAACAACATTCAATTTTTGATATTTATTATCGAAGTTGGATCTCATAAATTAATCACTATCTAATAGTGAATAAAATAATTATGGTTAGGATTTAACTACATAAAAGAGAACCAAAAGCTAAATTAGTAATTGATTTATTAAACCTAAAGATTTGGACTTTAATCAAAAGATTTCTTCCACTATTTATTCAAATTAGTAGTCTCTACCTCCAATCCGAGGAATTATCATAATTTCTTAGTGGGTACTAGAATTCACATAGACTGTATACGAGCCCAACTTTGGTTGGTCCATCCATGTACATCTAAGGATATATTCATAACCAATTATTTCTCCAAACAACTTCTAGTACTTAAATTTTGCCCCAGCCCCTGATTAGTTAGCTTTGGTCTTCTCAGAAAAGGGTCTAGTTAGGTCCAACCATTAACATGACCATACTTGGCCCATCTAACCAATGAATGATCAGGCCCAACTTTGATTGGCCCATCTGACCATTATTTAGAAAGATGTATCCAAGAGATCATATAATGAATGATAATTTCATCAACCGATAAGCACCATGTGAGTTCAGAAGTGGCACTTCCAAGTCTTGAAAATATGAGAAAATAGGTCATGAAAAGATGAAAGCGAGTAGGAAGCGAAATCAACTTTCCTAGTAAAGTTCAGAAACTTGACCGACTCACCCTGAAATTGAGCCGACTAAGTTGAAAACTGGGTTGGGTCAGTCCAGGACTGAGTCGGTTAGGTCTCAGAGAAAAATTTAGATAGAAAGTAATATTTTCAGACTATTGGCATGGTACACAACTGGGTTGGCTCAGTCTGGGACTGAGCCGATCCAATCGTAGGTTAGTCGGCTCAGTCTGAAACTAAATCAGCTCAGTTTTTGTAGATTATTATTTTATGTACGTAGGTTATTTTGATTTAGAAAGTTTTTCTATGAGTTTGGACTTGATCCTTTATAAAGTATATTTACTAGAAATAGGTCAAGATTGTGTAAGTGCTGAAATATATCGAATAAAAGCTCTTTTCTTCTAAAAATCTCTTCTTCTTTTTTTTCTATTTCTTAAATTATTTGATCGTACTTTCACATTAATCTCTGAGAAATACTTTCTTGTTGCTTGGCTAATCACCGACGGTCATGCCAATCCGTGTGGAAAGAGCGTGCATTTTCGATATTTGGTATCAGAGTGATGTTGCATGGAAGAAAAGAAGACACCTAGGATTTACTACATTTAGGATTTATTGTAATGGATTTTATCCTAAAATTTTTAGTTTGCTTCGTGGTTGTCTCTAGATTGAGATGGAGATTATTTACATAGAGAAACGATGATACAAAAGTTTGGAAAGAGAATTTAGGGCTAGTTAGACTTCTTTGAAGGATAGTTTTGCTAGTGTGTGAGATCGTGAAGGATGTTAGAGATTTATTCTTGACTTGTTTGAAGTCATGGGATCAAGTGGATTCAAGATGGATTTTGAGAAGTTCGACGGTAAGAGAAACTTTACTCTATGGCCGCAAAGAGTAAAAAACTTATTGGTTCAGTAGAGAATCTACAAGATCTTGACAAAAGAAAAATCAGAAAAGATCAGTGCTGAGGATTGGGAAGAGTTGGAGAAAATTGCTTTTAGCATAATTTGGATATACTTGGCCAACCAGGTTTTGCCCAAGGTTTGTACAGAAACTATGGCAAAGGGGCTCTAGGAGAGACTGGAGAATACATACATGGGGAAGAACATGATGAACAAGCTGGGGTTGAAGAAATAATTGTATAGTCTGAGGATGCTCGAAGGTAGAGATCTTATTGCACATATCCAAAGGTTCAATCAGATATTTTCTGAGGTGATAAGTTTGGATGTAAAGATTGACGAGGAGGATCGGGCATTGCTGCTATTATGTTCTCTCTAAGATTTGTATGATGATCTCATAATAACTTTAGTTTATGGGAAAAAGATCCTAAACTATGAAGAGATTGTTGGTGTGCTCAGATCAAATGAGCAAAGAAAAAAGATCTGCAAGGAAGACCCTAAGTCTGAGATCTTGGCTATGAGCGAAATATAGAAAAGATCAAAGGAGAAGACAAGAGAAAAATCTAAGGATGGGTCAAAGTCTCGCGATCAGAGGAAGATGACATTGAAATATTATAAATATCATCAGCTTGGATACCTGAGGAGAAATTGTCCTCTTTTGAGATTAGAAAAAGAAAAGGTCGCAAGAAAGATGATATAGCTTCTATGAGCAGTGGAGAAGACCTACTAGTTGTATCAGATGGATCCACAAAGGATACTATGTAGAGGGATGCTTACTATTACTTTTCAAAAGTAGTTTACTACTATCAGAGATGATGGTGGAAGTGTCAGTTGGAAAATTCATTGCAAGTAGTTGGAATTGTCTTTGGGTGGAAGATGTAGAGGATCAGTACATTTTAGATCAAGCATGTACTGAAAAAAAATATCTGGAGAGGGGTTATAGAGTGCCAAGCCAGTGAAATTTTAAAAGCTTTGAGTGATGACAGAGGTAGCTAGCATATGAATAGTAAAAAGAGAGTGTAGCATGGTATAGTAGATCATACTATGATACTATCGGATGGGTCATATGAGTGACCATGGGCTCACTGAACTAAGCAAAAGAGGTATGATCCCAGTCCTGAAGAAGGAGGGCATAGATCTTTATGAGTCGTACATCTTTGACAAACAGCATAAGATGAAGTTTGTCAAAAGTACCAAGCATAGTGAGAGAATGCTGGATTTAGTGCACTCGAATGTGTGGGGACCAGCTCCTATATCAGATAGAGATGGAGGCAAAATACTTTATCACTTTCATTGATGATTTCTCAAAGAAGGTGTGGGTTTATCTGATCAAAAAAAAATCAGAGGTGTTCGTCCGGTTCAGAGCCTAGAGAGCTGAAGTAGAGAAGGAGTCAGGAAGACAAGTGAAGTGTCTGAGGTTGGACAATGGAGGGGAGTATACTAACCTGGAGTTCAAGAGGTACTGTGAGGAAAATGGCATCAAACGCCATTACACGGTGAAGATGACTCTCTAGCATAATGGTGTCATGGAAAGGATGAACCAAACATTGATCGAGAAGGTACAGAGTTTGAGGCTGTAGACATCACTCCCAAGGTTCTTTTAGGGTGATGCTCTAATTTTTTCTTATTTTCTTGTGAACAAGTCCCCTCATTATAAGCTGAATGGAGGCATTCTAGAGAAGGTCTGAAGTGGTAAGAAGGTGGAGCTTAATCACCTGAAAGTCTTTGGTTGCACAGTCTATGCACATGTGGAGGCAATCGAGAGGAGCAAATTGGATCCAAAATCTCAAAAGATGATATTCATAGGATATCCATAAGGAGTCAAGGGATACATATTATGGGACTCTTAGGCACAGAGGTCAGTGATTAGTAGGAACGTTATCTTTGATGAGAAGAGCATCTTGAAGAGATCTGGGATAGATGGAACTAGGGAAATAGAGATGAACAGCGGTGGCCAATCAGAGAATGATGGCATGCAGGTTACATTCACTTATAGGAGTATTCCTGTTGAGGTGGAGCTGGATAGAAAAGTGTTATCTTAGATTGAAAATCAGCATGGAGGGCCGATGTTCAGACAGATGTGTAGGAATAGTCACAGACATCAGATAGAAATGTGTCAGTGGGAGTGACTTTGCACATGCCCCAGCGTACTATTTGGAGACTGTCAGATATGGCATTGATGAGGTTATCTCCTATGCACTCATTACTGCTAATGAAGATCCAGAAAATTATGCAAAGGCCATGGAGAGTGAGGATCATGATTCATGGATACAGGCCATGATGGAGGAAATGAAATCACTCAAAAAGAATCAGATATGGCAGCTGGTGGATCTTTTAGAGGGTGCTCAACCTATTGGCTCAAAATGGATGTTTACAAAGAAAGAAGCACCTTCAGAATAAGATGGAGTTAGATTCAAAGCAAGACTGGTAGCAAAGGGATACTTACAAAGGGAATGGATTGACTACACAAAAATTTTCTCTTATGATACGTCATACATCTATTTGAGTTTTGCTGCCACTGATGGCACAACATAACATGGAATTGAAATAGATGGACGTGAAAATGGCCTTCCTTCATGAAACTTTGGAGGAAAGAATCTACATGAAGCTGCCAGATGATTTCGTGGAGATGGGACAGGAAGAAAAGATGTGTTTACTCATGAAGTCTTTGTATGGCTTGAAATAATCCCCTCATCAGTGGTATCGAAGGTTTGATAGCTTTGTCTTGAGCCTAAGTTTCAGCAGATGTGAACATGATTGTTGTATCTACATCAAGGATATAGATGAGGAGGATGTTCTGTACCTATTATTGTATGTAGATGATATGCTCATAGTCAGTAGAAGTATGGATGCTGTGAAAAGGTTGAAAAAGACATTATCATCTGAGTTTGAGATGAAGGATTTGGGTTCGGCTAAGAAAATTCTTGAAATAGAGATTTATAGAGATAGGTGCAAAGGAGTGCTCCATTTATTACAAAAAAAGTATGTCTAGAAGGTTCTGAAGAGGTTTGGGATGGAGAAGGCCAAACCTGTAGAGACGTCATTGCCGAGCCATATGTCTCTCTCCAAGTTATAGAGCCTCTAGTCAGAAGAGGAGAGAGAGTACATGAAACGAATATCTTATATAAATGCTGTAGGTAGTGTGATGTATATTATGATATGCTGTAGATCAGATATAACACATGCAGTGAGTATGGTTAGTAGATACATGTCTAACCCTGGAAAGGAACATTGAAAAACTTTGAAATGGATATTGAGATATCTGCATGGAACAAGAAATTATGATTTAGTATTTGATGGGCAGCTGAAAGGATTTGGAGAATAATCTGTGAAGATGTGTGAAGGTTCAGATCCTCTAGAAGGGTTTGTTGATGCAAATTATGCTGGTGATCTTGATACAAGGAGGTCTACTACTGGATACCTCTTCTGTATATATGATGGATCGGTGTTTTGGAGATCAATCCTTCAGCCAATCACGGTCTTGTCTATCATAGAGGCCGAGTACATTGGGATAATGGAGGTTGCAAAGGAAGCTCTTTGGCTTAAGAGGTTGATTTATGAGTTAGGGGTGGAGCAGAGCAAGGTTATACTGTTCAGTGATAGTTAGAGTGCTCTACTGTTGGCACAGAACCCAGTCTATCATGCGCATATAAAGTATATAGACGTGAGGTACCACAGGATCAAAGAGTTGGTAGAGGAAGGTAAAGTATAACTAATGAAGGTCCATACCAAGAAAAATCAGTCTGATACACTCATGAAGGTACTCCCTAGTGATAGTTTTCAGAGATATATGCCACGGATGGGTCTGTTGAAAAGAGATGAGTTCACAAGAATTTGGAAGTACCAAGATGAAGAATGTGAGCTCAGAAGTGGCACTCCCAAGTCTTGAAAATATGAGAAGATAGATCATGAAAAGATGGGAGCGAGCAGGAAGAGAAATCAGCTCTCCTAGCAAAGTTCAGAAATTGGACTGGCTCATCCTAAGACTAAGTCGGCTAAGTTGAAAACTGGGCTGGCTCAGTCTAGGACTGGGTCGGCTAGATCTCAAAAAAAAATTCAGACAGAAAGCAGCATTTTTGGGCTGTTGGCATGGTACACAATTGGGTCGGCTCAGTCTGAACTGAGCCGACCCCAGACTGAGCCGACCCAGTCGCAGGTTATCCGGATCAGTCTAAAACTGAGTCAGCTCAATTTTTACGGGTTATTATTTTGTATATGTGGGTTGTTTGAATTTGAAAAGTTTTTCTATGAATTTGGACTTGATCCTTTGTAAAGTATATATACTGAAAATAGGTCAAGGTTGTGTAAGTGCTGAAATATACTGAATAAAAGCTCTTTTCTTCTAAAAATCTCTTCATCTTTTCTTCTCTATTCCTTGAATTGTTTGATCATACTTTCACATTAATCTCTGAGAAGTACTTTCTTATTTCTTGGCTAATCATCGACGGTCATGCCGATCTGTGTAGAAAGAGCACGCATTTTCAACACACCAAGCCTTTGGGCCTCCAATAATTATCCAACTGATGGATCCATTATCATCCACTTTAATGAAAGGCTATGATCCAGTTATCATATAACTATTTTATTTTAGGAATCTGATAATTTTAAAAGATTTATTTATAGAAATGAGTAGATCAGATTAACCAGCTTGTCATGATCCTCCTACTAGCTTCACTAAGTCAGCTTAAGGAAGATCACTAACAGGCTAGTCTAGGAGCACCTAAATCAGTCACACTGATTTACCTAGCTGACATGGGTCAACTCAAATTATTAAGTGATCTGATCAAAATTCAATCTCACTAAGAAGGCTAAGTAAGTAAAATCGATGGAAAGATCTACCAAAACTTATCTTAGACACCATAAAAAATGATCAGATAAGTGGGCTGCCAATTAAAAACTACTAATCGTATGTGACAAACTTACCTTAGACACCAACTGATTTAATTAGTCTTGATTAGATCAACCTAACAGTTCGAGCTTGACCTCTTAGCCAAGAATCAAGTCCATTTGGTTCTTGTTAAAGATATGGACTTGACCAACTATAACTATTGTAATTGATCTAGAGAATCCTTAACCTAATCTAAGACAATAATTGATTAGATTTAGTCAATTCTCTAATTAAATTCATTCTTTAATCTAATCTTAGGTCTAACCCAATTAATGGACCTAATCTTCACTAACCCATTAACCTAATGTGTTATGATTCGTGTCATAGGATTTTTAATTTACGATCCTAGAACCTAATCAAACAACTTCCTAATTCTTAATTAAGTTTTGGACTGAGAGTTGGAGTTTGGCTTTTCGAAAATGATTTTCATATTTGTAAAATATTTTTATAATATGATTCTATCCATTAAGTTACATATTTGATTCATAATCAATATGCAAATAAAATAAACATAAAACTACTTTAGATCTAATTTAAATAGGTTCATGTAATTAAAATAGTTTCAATAATAATCAATCATAAATCTTTTTAGATCAAATCTAACATATTTATGATAATTAAAATTAAATTAAAATATTTTTAATCAAATCATAAAATCTCTTAAATCTAATCTAAAATTTTATGATCAATTTTTTAGATCAGCACGTACTAGAACAATCTTTCCATTGTAAGGGGTAGATCTTACAGCAGGATAACCTTATGACAGTCCGTGTAATCTAAAATATTTTATTTTTAAATCTAAATATATTTTAAATTTATTAAATTATAAATAAAATTAAATCAAATCTAATAAATTTATGATTAGAGTCAGATCATCACAAATTAGGATAATATTTTTACTATAAAGAATAAATCTTATAGCAGGATAAATCTTACAGCAGGACAACCTTATGACAGTTTGCAAGATCTAGATTTTTAATTTTAGATTTAATAATTAGATTATAAATTAGATTTAATCTAAAAAATAATCTAAATATGCATAAAAGTCATGTAATAAGAACTTAGGCTCTGATACCAATTGAAAGAACCAAATCTAGGATTTCATGGATAAATCTTGAAATTTTTTCAGGATCAGACAGCGAAAGATTTAAATAAATTAAATATTTATTTAAATAAATATATAAATATCTAGATCTTAGATCTATTACATGATCAATGTATGATATTAAATCAAAAATTAAAAACATAAAGAAGAAGAAAAGGTTAATCACATCAACCTAGATCTATACTACATCTAATGCAGGTATGAAATCAATAGATCAGATCTATTACCTATGCAAGTTAGATGTTCTAACTTGCTGATCTAGACTTGAGGATAAAGTCATAAGCTACACACGTGTCCGACCTGTAAGAGTCGTCCACACGAGCCTACGAACTCTTATTTGAAGTCCGATGCAGGAAATCAGCACAGCATGCTAGTACCGTGCTGATCCTTCTTCGACGATTAATCCGATGCTCTCTTCTTCAAAACTTGGACTCTCCAAAATATGAGAAGAAAGAGGAGAGTTTTTTGATCTGAGATTCTCTTAGAAAAAACTCAAAAGGAGGAGAGATGAAGAATAAAATAGCCCTAGAAGAAGACCCTCTTTTTCTTCTCTTTTCTCTCACCTAGATACCTAGTTTGGTGCCTATGGAACCCCCACTCCCAAGGATCCTCTTCCTCTAATTTTTGCACACCCCAAATCTCTTTCAAAGCTCTATATTTATAAAAAAAATTAGATTAAAATTTATCCAAAACTTATAAAAAAGAAAGAGTCCTTGTCTAGATCAAAAACTAGACAAGGAAAGGTCAAACAGGGCAAGACAAGGGGTGCCCAACTCTTGGACGCCTCCTCCATAATTATTGGCATGGACCAGCAAAGGAGGATGCACAAAAAAGAGGATTCTCATGTGGAATAAGAGAAGAATTAATAAAAGGAGGCGGCACTCAAGGAAAGGTGTTTTGGTCAATAAGGATTCTATCTCATAGAATCCTAAAGCAAAACTAACTCCCCTTTTGACTTGGTCTTCCAATAAATTGTCTTATGAGAAAATAAGGGAGAGAGGGGCACGCGTGAACATCAGGGAGAGGAGATCTCATGCACAAAACAAAGAAAAATGGGCATGGGGGCGTGGGCTAAGGTGGCGCAAGGTAAGGAATTCCTAGTCACACTAGGACTCCTATTTTGACTTGGTCAAACAAGGTCTTTTAACTAAATAAAATCAAGAGTAAACCAACTTAATTAAATAAGATCCTAATCCATTTAAAGATTTAATTAAATTAAATTAAATTTTGATTTAATTTTTTAATCAAATTAGAAAATTAGGTTGATCCGAGTCCTAGTTAGACTAGGACTAATTCTTTCTTACACTTGGCTTATCCAATAAATCAATTGAACTTGATCCAATCAAGTCCAAACTAAATCTAATTAAATCATATTTAATTAAACTTAATCTTAGCTCTCCGACTTAATCAAATTAAGTTAATTAATAATCTAATTGCTAATCGATCCTCCTGCAATACTTGCACTAGGTTAAACACCAATCGTATTGATTGTTTAATCCTAGAACGATTCTTAATCATTGATCAACCATCCGATCAGATCATGAGCTCTAATGTGCGTGACCTCATAGATTCGAATCTAAGCCGATAGCATAGAAATATTTTTTTGTACCAATCAAAATGACCATCTAGCAATGGTACCCAACGGTCGGATAGGTTGAATGTGTAGAACAACATTCTTAGAATCCATGCGGATATAATTTTCATATGATTTATTTCCTTGACCAAAATGCTCGTAGAATACCTCAGAGTTCGACTGTCAACTTTGATCAGGTTGTCCACATTATATTTTAAAATATCAAATCCATCTGATGGATTATCCTGACCAAGATTTTGCTATATTGAAATACAGTGATACATTCTTCTCCAACTCTTAGAGTGGTCAATCCTATCTTAATCACACTTTGACTTCATAAGTACTTGACTGTGCCCAGAAGCCTTTCATTACTAAATTAGAAATTCAGTTAGTCTGATACCAAAGTACAGTGAGTTGCTTGCAGGTCACTGAGATGATTTCAGGTCAAAGGGATACTTATATCTATATCTCATCAGAGATATTTTCGATAACAGAATGCTCTAGAGTTAGTCACGTTTCATGATGATGTACCTATACATCTTACCTATATGCCATACTAGTATCTCCATGCTTCTTGGTTAAAAGGATAACCAACATATATGGCATACAGCGATCTATGCTCGATAAATGCTGTCGTCCTTATTAACAGCGTATCATTTGATCGTGAATAAATTTAAGGACTAATCAATAAATCCTCTCTTTATCGAAGCTAAATAGTCCTAAGAACTTCATCACAATAATGAAGTTTGTTAGAAGATGAATACTTATGATAAAAAAATATCAAAAATATCTTTTATTTATTAATGAATTAATTATAAATATAAAATAGCTCAACCATCAATAGGCTGACGATTGACTTTGAAACACATTTTTTAACATAAAGTGGATGAAAAAACTTGGCACAGGATGGCATCTGGAATGCCGTGGAATAGCATCATTATCCAAAAGGCCTTCAGATGGTCAATCGGATTGAAGGTTCCGTCATAGCTCTCGAATTGGGAGAGCCTAAAGTTTGGAGGGATGGATTCCTACATAATCTTCTGAAAGAAAGGAGGGTCGGTGCAGATGTCGTCGCTGTGGAAGGGGGAGCATGGTGGAGTTTCTCGATCCGTCGATTTATCTCCTATAATTTTTGGTCCAGAAGATCCTCTCGATCACAGATCTCCAAGGTCTTCTGATTGAACGGGGGCAAGATCCTCTCGAAGGTAGAGTCATGATCAGAGCAAGGGCTCTCAGCCCTTTGCTTCTCCTTTTTGAAGGTCACCGATCGGCTAGCCCAAGTCGGCCATCTCCAGTCTAGACCTGGAGTTTCGGTGTAGCTTGCTCCGACCGAATTGGCATCGGAGACTGCTGCTGCCGTATGGCCTGCACCACTTTCGTGAGACCACGAACTTGCTGGACTAGTAGATTAAACTGCTTCGCATCCACCATTGCTGTAGGTGGAGCTTGAGTTGTCGGAAATAAAATAGGGACGGACATATTTGGATGGGATCTGACCGCGGAGGCCGTTGACCGTAGGGTTAAAGCTTTTTTGGGGGGCATCCTTTCCGAAAAGGAGAACTTTGGAGGAGAAGAAGAGAGATATCCGCTGAGCACTCCTTTAAGAATAAGAAAACCTCAAAAGACAAGAGGTCCCTTCCTCCAGCGCCAATCCTATTGGTGCGGAGTTTCGTTGGAGTCAGAGAAGACGAGGTCATCGCCGAGGACCTACAAGATAAGTTCTGATCGGAGTCGGGGATGGTGGCTCCGATAAGATCCTCCGATAATCAAGTTAGCTCTTCTGGCCAACAAAAATGAAATACTCAAGAAAGAAAATAGCAGAGTTATGGAAAGAAAAAGAGAACTCTCTTCGAAACATATTTGTTGGGTCCCTTTTATAAGTGGAGCCTGTTATAAACTAAGAGCGATAGCCGTAACCGTCTGATAGTAGGCCACTCGGGATCACGTGGAGTTTGTTACGAAAAGTGATGTCCGTTGTCGTGATGTGCCGGTATGTTTGGGACCGATAGCTGAAGTTCGGATGGAGTAGTTGCAGGCGGTGAAGGGCTCTTGGATGCTATTGTTCCGGAGGAGTTCGGAGGTTTTCAAGATTGATCGTGCGTTGGCTTTCATTCGCTATGTTGTAGGTATATGCCGTAGTCCTTTGGGGTGGCTGAAAGGAGTTCGATCGAAAGAAAAGTCCGATTGGACCAAGTATTGATTGCTGGTCGCAATGAGCGAGTGCAACCAAAACACTCTGGCATTTATACCATTCATTTGAGGTTCGGCCATTCTCGGGGATACCCACCGGCGATCAATGATAAAGTACTAAAGTTCATCCGGAGGGCAATTTGGAAGAAATTCGACTGATGGAGAAGTTTCGCTGAAATAGAAATTCGGAAGGATTTCGACTAAGATTCTGCCAAAAAGAACTGGAGGAAGCTCATTCGAACGGAGCCACGTAGATTGCTGGAAGGAGTTCAGCCGAAAGGAATGTGCAGGAGCCAGATACCTAGCCGGCCCTCTTGGGATAGAAGTTTTAACGGTTCAAGTTCGTCTGAAGAAAGAGTCCGTAACGTCCCATTGAATTCGAAATTGGCCTTCCTGGCTAATTGGATCATTTGACTGCAATGTTGAAGGTCGGCCATCTCAGAATGAGTTAGAGTTCGAATACTTCTGCGAATGGAGGTTCAGTTATTATAGCTGCACTCGAATAGAACTGATCAAGAGCCGAATTTTTAGGCATGGATGTATCCCCAATAATATGCAACGGAACATATATTGCAACATAAACGTTCAGCTTAGGCATTTTCTATCCATGTTCTTAAGTTTAGTTGGGGCCCAGGTTTCTGTTAACCTGGGTTCGAATGGCAGTGTGTTGAACAAAGACCTATACTCCCATCTAACCTGGCGTTTTTAATTTTGACCCAAGTCACAACTAGTTGAAGTCCCCACCAACCTCTCAACGTGGTCAATTGTCGTAGATACGCCAACTTTGATGGCAATCTTTGAACAAGCGGCGATTACTTACGAGTATCATGTGAACTGAGGCTCTCCCCACTTCGTCTCCTTCCATAGAACACCAAACAAGGATAGTGGGGGACGATTGGCACATGGGTTCTCATCCAAAGACTTGATTTCAAGAATTCCTTAGATGCATTCTTCTTATCCAGCACAACCACTCATTGCAGCGCCTAGAGGAAATCATGACATCACCAACACCTTGGTCTCTTGTGCAGTAACCATTTAAAAAGATTGTTTAAAAGGAGCACTTCATTGGACCACCGCTTCTTATTGTGGCCTTGGTGGGGAAATGCCAGAGGATACCAGAGTGTTGTTCCATTTCCCTGCATCCCACCGACCGCTTTCCATTGTTTTCAAATGTATTTACTCTATTACTGTTGGAAAGTATGGCCACCTTTTCTTTTGTGCTCCCTGCAACTCCACAAACCTCACCATCATGCCAGAAAGCTGAGAAAGCTGGATTTGATCAAGCCTCACACTCCAGTCCCCACACACAGATTCTTAATATATTTAAAGTAATCTATTCACAACCAAACAGTCCAAGGCCTCTAGTCCATTTAGATGTTTCCTCCAGCAGGTTGGTTGCTTTTGGGATTCCTTTATTGGTCTACAAGCTAGCTTGGGATTCTTCACATGATATAGATAACAAAATCAAGTTGCTTGTGGAGAGGTGGTGAAGGAATTTAAGTGTCTGTTTCTGCATTGTTTATGTTCAGAGGGATTTCTTCCAAGGCTTATCATCTGACTGCTTTTTATTGATCTTCAAATGCACATTGGTTTGTTATTGAGACCAGAGGATGAAAATATAGGAAAGGCTTTGCTTGCAGTACTGGGCTAAGCTTGAGGAATAGCTCTTATAAATATATTCTGAGCAATCTCTAGTACTGGAAGAGGTTTTTGTTTTGCTTTTTGGTCATTGTATAGAGTTTAGATTGCTAGATTCAACGAGGCTGAGGAGTAGTACATGCAGTAACTGCACTTGGGTTTTAGTTCTCTTTTTCTTTTCGATATTTTTGGTTCTCTTTTTGTGTGGGAAGAGAAGCTTCTCTAGCTTGAAAGAATGCTCACTTTGGAAAGAGGAGGTTTCAGGGGGTTAGCAAGTTTTCTGATTCTTATCCCTCTTGCAACATTGGTGACTTCATTTCCAGAGTCTCATAAACCAAGTCAAAGCCACAAAACCAGACAACAAAACCAACTGAAGGTAATTCATTCTGCTTCAGACTTGTGATAGTTTGAAATTTAGCAGTGTAACAACTTTTAAAAGGATTACATCTCGATGATCATTTCTTGATATTTCTAATTTAGGCATGATTACAAATTGTCTGAAAGTGATAACCATTAATACTTGAATTACAAGTGTTCCTTTCCCTTTCTCTCTCTTTTGTTGGTGGAGGTGGGATATGGGCAATGTAGCCTAACCTTTTCCTTTTATCATGTTAACTGAGTATATGTTAATTTTTGTTGATACATATATATAATTTGAAAAGCTCTTTGTTTAACTCCTTTGTGATACTACTTGCAGCTGACTCCTGAACTATCATTTCAAATCACACTCCATGCATTCCTTCTCTGGGCTTCCATTGGTTTCTTGATGCCTGTTGGGATAATCATAATTAGGATGTCCAACAGAGTTGAATGTGGCAAAAAGCTCAAGCTTCTCTTCTATTCCCATGTCATTGTGCAGGTAAGCTCTATCACATGTTACATTATCCACAGCATTTGCAGTGCACAAAACTATATTTAATTTATCTATTGGATGGTGTTCTCTTGTCTCTTTCCGACCATTTACATATTTTGCTTCCACCCTCGTACTTTTGAGCAACTAGGAACATCAAAGTACTAGGTTTTGTACTTGGTAACCAGTTACTGGTGATTTGAAAGGCATTTTGAAGAAAACAAACATGATTTTATTCCACTAAGTCTCCTCATAATATTTTGTCATGTCACCTTCCACACTGATTACTATATTTTCTTTCATTTTGAGTTGACAGATGATGGCTGTCCTGCTTGCTACTGCTGGGGCAGTTCTGGCTATAATGAACTTTGAGAATTCCTTCAACAACACTCATCAGAGGGCAGGGTTGGCACTTCATGGATTGATATGGATTCAACCTTTGATTGGCTTTCTCAGGCCTCACAGGCATGTAATACATTTTTATGAAAAAAAAGAAAAAAAGACATGCATATATTGCTTGCTTTTTTAATATTCTTTTTGATCAAGAGCTAACATTGAGTGTTGATTTCATTTTTCATTTTTTCTTAGAGGAGTGAAAGTAAGGAGCATATGGTACTCTGTGCATTGGCTACTTGGAATTGGAATTCCTATATTGGGGATCATAAACATTTACATTGGCCTGCACACCTACCATGAGAGGACCTCCAAAAGTGTAGAGTTGTGGACTGTTCTCTTCACTGCAGAGATTGTGATCATTTCTTTCATCTATCTTTTCCAAGACAGGTGGGATTATATGATGAAGCAGGGTGTGATCCTAGGTGATGAGCAGATCAGACCCACTGACCATATAACATCTCAAAGTACCAGTCTGAAAGAATTAGTATCGATTACCTAGTGGAGACCCGAGGTCCAAAGGCTTGTTTTCATGTGCTCATGAACTATTTTAGCTCTAGCATTGGCTCAAACTCATTTATTCTTCTGGCGAATGCATTCTTTTAGCAACATGGTGATAGTGTTGGAAACTGTCAATGGAATGGAAGCATCGGAATTAGAAAAGGAGGTTATATATAGGAAGTATGGTGTAGTGGGGGCTTTGTTGCTTAGAAATTTTTTGAGATGTAGTCAGCTGCTCAGAATTTAGATCCATTGTGTAATATAAATTTAAGCAGCCGTGTACGATGATCAACCAGGAGTACTTGCAATTCAAGTCTTTTCCTCTCTGTAATTATAAATTTTGTTTCATCTTTTGAAATAATCCGGCATTAGAACATATTTTTGTTCCAAGTGATGCAATGAGTTGTCTAGGACAAAAGGCTAGCCTATAACAGTTGTGTGCTTTCCAAAAGTTGACAGAAGGCCTCCGTCGGTAAAATTACTAGTTAAACGAAAACTTAGTCAATCAAGACTATATAAATTGAGAGTGGTGGTCACATTGATATCTATTTGTTCTTCCAAGTTAGGATACAACATAAAACTAATTTGAACAGAAATTCCCAAAAGTAGCTTCTTCCCCTACTTAAATATCCTAATCCAATCATAACAATTTCATATTAAAATACCCAAAGCTGATTACCTACTTTTTCCTTTAATTAATGTCCTCCTTGTTATTTAAAAATTACAAGTCATTAGTTGCCTATGATTCATCTATAGCTGCACCAGGTTGGAGATCTAGATGCAAGAGTATAACAACTATTATTAAAAATTGCAAGAAAGGGGAGTTTTGGCAGCTGATGTGTGGTGCGCCACTCATGAAGGAGAGTTCATGAAGCATCTCAAACCCCAATAACCAGGACAATATTTTTAGATCTACTTAGGTTAATCATAAATATATATGAGTTGGGTCAAGATTTATTTTTCTGGAGCATCAAAAGCAAGACGTTTATGAATATAAATGCCCAAGGTTTGTAACATGAGTAAGACTGGTCCAACATAAACGAGATATGATAGCTTGTTTGTGGTTTAATATTCTTGTCAATAAATTATCCTCGTTCTATTCTAGGTAGTAATATCCGGTGAATAATATAGCTCAGCGATGCATCATCGGTGATGGGCATGTAACGCATCCCGATCAGTAGAGTCTTTGCTACAAAGGCATGTGCCATGTGTTGAGCTAGATCAAATGATTCCAAATCTCAAAGCAAAAAAATCTGGGCGACCTGTTGATACGGCCGCTCGACATATATTGAGTCAACCGAGTTTCCACCTCCAACATTCTTTTTGCGAACACAATCTTGGGCATAACATGGGAGTAAGCTGCAACTCATCAGTTCAAGCTCTGCTGCATGGAGGTGTCAGCACCCTCCACTCCAACCTCGTCAAGATCTCCCTCGGTTCTCACTCCAGCGTTCACACTTTGCTCCGGCCAATGCCGTAGACCTTCTCGATGAAATGCCCCACCCAAACCCGACCACCGCAAGAGCCGTGATTACTGCACTCTGTAGAGCAGGTCAGGTTGCCAAAGCACGGGAAGTCTTTGATGGCATCAAAAGCCAACGGAGCCCAGATTGTTTGAATGCCATGATTGCTGGGTACGTCCTTAATGGCCATGACTCAGAAGGTCTGCAACTTTTCAGGAAGTTCCAGACATCTGGTTTCGATCCCGATCAGTTCACGCTCTCACGTATGCTTTCCATCTCTGCCAACCTCAATGCGTCGGATGAAGGAAAACAGATTCATACTTTCATCGTGAAAAAGAATCTAGCCGTAGACATTGCGGTGAATAATTCCCTGATCAATCTTTATTTCAAGTGCAAAAGTGTGGGTGATGCTGAGAAGGTTTTTAACTGCATGCCGGAGAGAGATGTTTATACGTGGACGGTCATGGTTTCGGGCTATGCAACGAGTGGTAGTTTGGAGAAGGCCATGGATTTGTTCAATAAGATGCCATGCAGGAACACGGTATCTTGGAATTCAATGATCAGCGCATATCAGAGTGAAGGATATGATGAGATGGCCCTAGACTTGTTCTATAAAATGAGGGAACGAGGGGAGGTTCCTAATAAGTCGACATTTCTTGTAGTTTTGAAGGCATGTGCAAGCCAGCAATTATTGGATACGGGCAAGGGTGTTCACTGTTGCCTAGTGAAATTGGGATGGATAAAGATTGTTGATGCCAGATGTACTTTGATGGATATGTACATCAAATGTGGTGAGCTTTTAGATGTTCAGAGAGTTTTTAATGAGATTTCTGAGCATAACATAGTTTCGTGGTCCATCTTAGTGGCAGGATATGCACAGAATGGGAAAATTGTGGAGGCTGAGAGGATTTTTAATGGAATGCCAGAGAGAAATGTGATCTCTTGGAATGTTATGATTGCTGGCTATGTGCAGAATGGGATGCAAGATAGAGCATTTGGTCTTTTTATTGATATGATCAAGGGTGACATGAGACCAAACTGTTTCACCCTCACCAGTCTTCTAAGTGGGTGCTCAAGTTTGAAATATACAAGAAGTGGCAAAAGATTTCATGGATTTGTGATGAAAGTGGGCTTACAGTCAAATACTTCAATAGGAAATTCTTTGATCACGATGTATGGGGAGCAAGGGAATGTTGGAGATGCCCGTTTAATCTTTGACACGATGCCTCAGTATGATGTGATCTCATGGACAGCAATTGTGGCTGCTTATACTTCTAACAATGATGTAGGTGAAGCTCGACATATTTTTGATCAGATGCCGCAGAAGAACCTGATATCTTGGAACACCATGATGTTTGGCTACCTTCAAAATAGCAAAAACATCGAAACCAACATTGTAACTGGGGTGACCAACCTAGATGCACTATCATTCTTTTATGAGATGGAGCAATCAGAGTTGAAACCTGACCAGTTCTCTTACAATTGTGCTCTTAGTGCCGGTGCTGCCATTGGCGCTCTAGAACAAGCCAGAGCAATCCATTGCAGAACTGTCAAAAGAGGATTCATATCAGATTTAGGAGTGGGGAATGCATTGATTACCGTATATGGGAAATGTGGAGCTCTTAATGAAGCAGAAATGATCTTTCACAGCATGACCAACCCTGACATGGTATCTTGGAATGCCTTGTTAACAGGATATTCGCAGAATGGACAAGGAAGTGAGGTCCTAGATTTCTATGAGAAAATGCAAAAATCAGGAGTTTGGCCAAATCGTGTCACATTTGTAAGCTTACTCACAGCTTGCAGTTATCTGGGAGAGGTTGTGAAAGGTCAGAAATTCTTTTATGCTATGGAGAAAGAATATGGTATCAGTCCTACCAAGGAGCACTATGCTTGCATGGTAGATCTTCTTGGCCGAGCTGGCCATCTTAATGATGCTGAATCTATTATCATAAACATGCCCATAGAACCGGATGCAGCTGTTTGGGGAGCATTGCTTGGAGCTTGCAAAATATATGGGGATACTGTGATTGGTAGAAGAGCAGCTGATCAAATATTTCATTTGGAACCAGATAATTCTTCTGCTTATATTGCATTAGCTGAGACTTTAGCAGCAGCCAGATTGTGGGAAGACGTGGCAAAATTGAGAGCAGTAATGAAGGAAAAAAGGCTTCTAAAGGAACCTGGATGCAGCTGGATGGAGATAAGGAACCAAAAGCACATGTTTTTATCTGATGACTCCTGCCACCAGCAAAAGGATTCCATTTATGCAACACTCTATAGCCTGTACGGTAGCATGATTGAAGAAAGTTATGCACTTGATTCTGACCTCTTGATTTCAGTATAGTATGATCAACAGAAATTGATAGCAAATCATGCACTTTTAATTCATGGAAAAAGCTGGACATAACCAGTCAATATAGCAATAGACAATATGACCACTGGGGGGAGAATCACGAATGCTCCAATTGTTGCGAAGAAAATGGAATCATTTCTGCGAGCAACGTCATTCAGATAGGCCTGTCGCTTGATGTTTCTTCTCTGGGAAATGGTTAAGGATTTCCAACTTGCTTGCAGCTTTTTACCTAGTGGAAGACTGAAATCACCTTCTCTCTCCCCTACCAATTCAGAAAGTTGTTCGCGAATTGTAGGCTTGCGAGTATCACCATCACTCTCATAGCCTGTTGGGGAAGTCCACCTCAGTTATATCAGAACGAAGTGCTGCTTTTGTGAATGTATATGATGTCAAGGAAAGACCTTCTAAACAATCTCTAGATGACATGTACATACCTCTGCCAGGAAAGGTGGAAGAAGTCAGTTGTTCCAAGAGATCCAACTGAGTGCGTGTAGAAGACCCTACTAGAATCAAGCATACAAGCATGAGTAATTAATTTATTGACAAAATAAGGCTCCAAAAATATGAAAGAGGAAATGCAGTTGACTACTTTTTCCCAGTTGGAAACACATGATCTGCAGCTGTATTGCTAGATAAAGTGGAGAGCAACTTCCATCTCTCAAACATTACAATCTTGTTGACCAATTGCATGTATTTTTGAGTTTAGAAGTCATGATCATCATAATGATGTATTCATCAAAGTCGATGATGGATTCTAATCATTGAAGTTGAAAGGCTATTGATCCATCAGCATTTACTGGCTTATCATAGCATTATAAAGTGAGCAATTATTCTATGATTTACTTGATATTTCATGCGTACGTATGCCAGCAAGCGAAATGATCAAATTAGCTTCCCTTTTCTTTTCTACCATTAGTGCTGCACATGATTAAATATTTTTAAAAAAGTAAAGAAAGGACTGAACTTTGACATGAAAAATGAGAACAGAATGAGAAAGTTAATGATTTCATAACAATTAAGTGATAAAGAACTGATACGATGGTTTGGACATGCAGAGAAGAGGAAGCCTCTGCAACGGGAGGGACAAGAATTGGTGCGGCGAGGGTCAATGGAGATCCCAAGGGAAATTGTGGATTGAAAAAAAAAAAAAAAGGTGGTACAATATTCAATTTTCGTTTTTTTTTTAAAATCAACATAGGATGTAACAAGTGATTTCAATAAGCTGCAAATGAAGAAAGCAAAACTGTACAGTTGCTAGAGGTTTGGTAGTGGCTAATTCATTAATCTGGCCTGAAGAAGTTTCGTAAGGCCTAGAAGACCTTTTATCTTCTTCTGGAGCTTGCCATATCTCACTTGAAAGCCGCTGACCCATCTCAGCTTGTTCTTTGAACTACAACTTCAGTTTCTTCTGCTATAAACTAGATACTTGCTTCTACGCGATCCAGATGCAATTGCCTTATGATTCGAACTTCTAAGTGCCAGGCAAGCAATCTTCTCATAAAACTTTTGCTTTGTGATTTCTACGTGTTAGACTAGATTTTCTACGTGATTTCTTTGTTCACGATGAAACCAAAGGGAAGGGACCGTACCTGATAGACCCTGTTCTTCTGTAACACCTTCTGATTGTGCTACTTTGCAGGGAGATAAACTCTTCTCTGAGCTTGTGGGTTTCACCATGACGGTGTGCTTCTTTATTGAGAACCTCTCTGAACCCTGAATCCTAGGAGGAGCTGTTGGGAGAGAAGAGGAAGGGGCAATATTCCAGGCCATGGATTTCTCTAAGTTAGTTTGGACAATTTCATGAGGTTATATTTTTTGAGGGCAATTCCATGCAATTATTCTATGTTCGGGTCTCAACCACAGAAACGAAAAAAAAACGGAGCACCACATGTTTGTATTTGTGAGAGCTCAGGTTGAAGCTTCTGGAATATATTCTTCTTGGCTCCCGGCAAGTGAAGCGACGGTTATTAGACGTCCAAGTGGTCCGTTGCGTCACGGACTTGGTTCCTTATCAGGATCTGTGTAGTCACATACGATGCATGTATCACGTCAAAACTCGTGCTTTACATGGGTCTTCATGCCAATCCAATAATTTATGTAGCATCGGTTGAATGATCCCCTGTGCATTAGATCCAATCCTCTTTTGGGGGATAAGGTACACAGGAATTTAATGTTAACCAACAAAGTGTGAAAAATTGCTGAGGTCGTAGCCATCATACTGCCATGATAGCTTTAGCCAACAAAACATGATTTGATACAATAGACACCACATACAATGAACTTGGCAAGCAATCTAGTTTATCATTTATAATACCCAATATGGAATAATCAATGTGAAAAACCTTTTTGGGTACTTAGATTCAATATAAAAATACCAAACAATTATATCAGATAAATATATAAATGTATTATATAATATGTGTTGTTACCTTACCATGGGAGATTATAATTTCATACTAGCACAGCATTTTATTGGACATAAGGAAAACTATTCGTACAGATTAGTTAATAATCATAAAACATGTAATTATACATGTTCATGTACATATTCGTGATTTGAAGATAACATACAAATTGCCAATTTGAGGATCTTACATGTGACGTATATTGGAGCTTTAATACCATAGATTCAGTGGACAAAAAATTTAAACTACTGCGCGGAGGATACTTTATTAGCCGATGCACGACAAATACATGGGGCCTATAGCTTGGTTACTTGGTGAAATCCAGATCAAAATGACAAGAATTTATCAGGTGGATCGGATCCACCATAAATCTAGGTTGAAATCATCCTAGTTGAATTAATTTTATCTTAGGATTTTTTTTTGGTAAAGATCTTAAGATAAAATTATTAAATAGATTTATTTCATCCTAATTCCATCATGGACCTAATCAATATAATAATCTGTCTAAAGTGACCGACACATCACGCCGCTTCCTTCGCACGTGAGAACCGGTTCCGAATACTCGAAATTGGGATCAGGGAACTTGAGCCCTTCTCGATCTCTTCTCCTCCTCCCGCCCTCGCTCTGCGATCTTCGTCGTCGCGATAAAAGACTAGCTTTTTGCCCTTTGGTTTCTCTCTGTAGTTACCCTTCTTCGATTCGGTTCCAATTTTAGGGAGAAAGAGAGGAAGATATAGGAGGTGAGGGCGAGATGGCGGGGGAGGAGGAGAAGAGGAAGAGAGTGGAATCCCTGGGATGGCTGACAGAGTCGTCGGTGATGCCGAAGAAGCACAGAGCCATCGAAGGCGTCGGCGCATCCTCCATCGTCGAGCTCAAGGCGCAGCTCTATCGCACCCAGGAGCAGGCACGCAAGGCCAAGGAGTCCGCCCCTGATCCCTCTTCCGAGTTCCTCCGCGCCAAGAAGAAGCCCCTAACTCCCGATCTCTTCTCCCAGAAGAACTCCGGCGTCGAATCCCGCGCTAAAAAGTACGTCCGCGACCTTTTTCTCTTTCAATTTTGTTTTATTGGCTAACTTTTCCATTAATTTCAGACTATAGGTTAGGGCAAGATTTGATTTTGCTTGCAAAATAGTATTTTGATGACCCTTGCAAAATATCACCATCTGAGAATGATGTCTTTGTAGCCATGAGACCTGCAAAACCTAATTGCCTGTGTTATCTCGCAAGTATCATGAATGCCTCGTGGTCGTTATCATAGTCAATTTCCCAGGTTCATGCTACAAATAATTCTCACAGGCTTGAGGCATGAGAAAAGATACTTGTTAAGTTGGTGTGGCTTCTTACTATGTGGTGTGCATTTCATCCGAGTATTCTCTCTTTCAATAATCTAGAGAACATGTTAGCAATGGTGGCTAACATGAGCAGAATGCACTATCTTTCAAGCAATAATTTTTTGAATGTTGGTCACCTATTCGTACCTTAGCTATTAAATTTCAACTTGTGGTTCCTGCACCAGCTTCTGAATTTCGGTCTACTCCTGCACATGTTTCCTAGTTAGTCTTGCTTCCAGTATGACTGTGTATTTTGCACCTCTGAGCAACAACAAAATGAAAAAGAAAAAAGAGAGTATTTTTTTTGAGAGAAACGATATAGACATGCAAAAATACACAGGCAGAGAGGCGCACTGCCTCATGTTTTCAGAAACATTGTAGGAGGATTGAAAATTCCGAACATAGACATCCCTCACTAGGAAGGCAAGCTCTTAGGCATGTGTGTGTGTGAGAGAGAGAGAGAGAGTCATAACTGTCTACCTAGTATGCATGCACGCCTGCAGATGCATCTGCACATGCATGCATGCAGGCAGACGCACACGCACATGCACATGTGCACAAAAATTTGATCAGGGCTAAATCATCTTGTGATTTAGCAATCCTATCTCAGCATAATTCAGCTTACATATGACCTATATTATAACACCAAAATGTAAGTTTCCTTTATCTGAACTAAGCAGTCCTATCCCTTTCCTAAAACTCATGGCATTGAAAAGGGGGAGAATATATATGCATACACTGTCTGTCTCAGCATAATTCAGCTTCCAGGTGACCTATATTGTAATACCAAAATGTAATCTTCCTTCATCTGAACTAAGCAGTCCTGTTCCTTTACTAAAACTCAAGTTATCGAAAATGGGGAGAATATATATAACTTTAATCGCAATCATATGAAGAATTGGATCTTTAGCTATGATTTGACTTAAAATTAATTTTTAAGTCTCGTGAAATTAACTAAATTTCATTAATCTAATCATAGACTTGGCCTAACATAGTGCCAGCTATTCCATAATATTTTGATCTGAGCTGGGATCCTAATCAAAATTTGATTGATCTATATCCCTTGTTTGATCGATTTTATCATATGACTTTGATTAGGGAATTATGTTGGAAGGAAATTATTAAATCCAAACTTAAATTACTTAGCTTAACTAGTTCTTGTCTTTTCATATGGGTTGGTTGTAATATTACAATAAATTGATTCAACTTACCAACTCAATAAATTGTAAGTTTATGTAAACTGGTTATCACATATGATTAGGGATGCAAACAAGTCAAGCTAACTCGAGCTACTCGGAAGCTACTTGAGCTCGACTTGAGTTCAAGCTTGACTTAGCTCAGCTATTATCGAGCTCGAGTAGCAAGATACTTGTCTCAAAAGCTCACATGCCTATTCTAGTTTATATATATTTTTAATAATATTATTTTTATTTATAATATATATATATATTTAGTAGGCTAAGATTTGAATTCAAGCTCGAGTATGGCTTGGTTGATATTCGAGTGGAGTCGAGTCGCTTGGGATATTAAGGTTCAATCAATCTTGAGTCGAGTTTCGAGCCTGAACATTTTGAATTGAGTCGGGCTCGAGCTTCTAGCTACTCGATTCAGCTTGGTTTGATTTCACCCCTACATATGGTTGAAATTCAAACTATCAATGACTAGGGATGACTATTGAGTAACAATTCATAAGACTGATTGCAAATAGTGGTCAAAGTTAGGATATCATAGTTATAGTAATATAATGACAGGTGGCTGGTTTTTGATAAATAAATGATTTGCAAAGGTAGAGAATGGTAAAACAAATTCGTAACATCCATTTCTGGCTTTGAAATTATTTGGGCTTAGTAGCTGATATCTTGTTAGTAAATAATCTGGATCCCTGATTTCTTCAGAAGACAAGAAGCATCCCTGTTATGAGATATTTTTGTGTGTATTGTCTCGATGGCTCAATCGTTTAGTCATAACTGTGTTCTTTTCCTGTGTGCTAGTGAATATTGCTCAGCTAATAACACAGAACAGTTTCTCTTCATTCAGTTGTCTGCATTCTGTCGCACATGTTTACCTTTCTTTTCTTGCTTTCATGCCTGAGGATATTGCTTACTGTTTTTGTTTAAAAAATTATGCATGTCACTTATACTTCGGGTTATTCTAATAATACAGAGACAAGCTGGAGATGAAAGCTGTAAATGATGGCTTAGCTAGTTATGCAGCTTTAGAGAGGAAAGCCGAGCTATATGAGAAACTAGCTAGAGGTGAACTTTCAGATGAAGAAGAGAAGGAGAAGTACTGTGTGGATTTCTTCCGCAAGGGTCTTGAGCAAGATGAACCAGAGCAACCAGAAGGAAATGATGCTAATCATTTTGTACCACCAGAAAATGAAGATGATGATGCTGATGTCGCACCTTTAAATGCAAAACCAATTGGTCCTGGTCGTATGAGTACCATGGTAGACAATGACGAGCATAAACGTTTCGTAAGGTATGATTTGCTAGATGTAGTCCTTGTAGCTCAATCAAGATCCTATAGTGGTTTGTGTTCTTTTACATGGTATGTGTATATTGAGTTCTTTTTTTGGATTCCTGGTTCCTCATTTCTGTGAATCTGAATAAAAGGATAGTACGTGAAAAATGCATAGCAGTGCAATGATTTTGTGCAGGTGAACAATATCAGATCAAGGCCTCTATAGTACTAGATATGATGCTGCCAGTGATATGCTGTATTTTTTTCCAGAAACTTAAATGTGTAAAATATTATAACAAAAATAATTATCCCCCCACCCCCAAATAAATTTCCATGCTCCACATCAGAATTTTCCTACCAGTCCCTGATAATGTGTTGTGCTTCTTGATAAATATTATTTTCTAATAATTCAAATTTGTAGGCTCCAACTTACACAGAAATTGTCAAGCTGAAGTTAAACTACAACATCAGACATTTTCTTGCTCTCGAACTCTTAATTTTAAGAAGGTATATAAGTGCACATGGTGTGGACCATTTTCTGTCGCACTGAGTTGATTCGCTTATATGGTTGCTTTAGTTTAATCACCATGGAGTGCTAAAGCATCTATTCTTCTATGAACCAGTTTGATAGGTTATCTGATGCCTTTCTATTTCTGGTAGGAGTAGAACATCCATGTATGGGATATGGACAAGTCATTCCCCCCTCATGTTTTTGCATGAATGAAATGCTTGTGCTGATCAACTCTTCTAATTTTCTATTGATGTAAATATCTGTCATCAGGGAAGTTCATGAGGAGGTCAATCAGGCAAGGCAAAAGGCAACAACGCTCAAGTTGCGCAGGCAGGAACAAGAGGCTGCTCGCAGGGAGAGACTTAGGCAGGCATATCTCAGAAAACAGCTTGAGAAATTGACTTCTGCAAAACAAACCGCTTCAGCTGACAACCGCTCACCGGTTCTAGATACAGAGGGTGTTGCACTAAAATAATTGTTGCATGTTTCATTTCCTCCAAATTGTCCATGAAGAAGGGACGCTCTATGAAAATTTTAGAGTTCATTTGAGTGATATGATCTGTATGATGTTGATGGCGCAATGCAGTGGGATGTCAAGAAATGCAGAGACATCACTTGCTGAAGCTGATAATTCTTGAGCTGAAAAGATTCCTTGGACCCACAGAGTTTTCTTGTTTGAGTGATGCCATTACCATGAAGTTTGGAATGCTTGAGCTTGTAGAAAAATGATTAATCTTGGAAATCTTGGACCAGTCGAACATCTAACTAAGGGCTAGCCTTTGTTCATGTGGATGATAGATTATAGATAATAAGTTTCCAATTTAAACGATCAAGGGAATGTTCTCCATGCTAACTATAACCAGGTGGGTCGTATTTTCCTTCTAGTCCCGATACAAGAAATCCCGAGTGGAGGCTCATTCAATTGGAATTACATGGCATTTTGTATTTGGTTTGTTCTAGGCTTCTAGTTCTTGATATGGTGTGTTCTAGCGTTGGTGGCCCGAGACCTGCTTTAGGAGGCAGTATGCATGCGCGCGCGCGCGCGCAGAGAGAGAGAGAGAGAGAGAGCACTGGTGGTCTGAGCTATTAATATAATTTACTATCTTTAAATTATTTATGTATTAAAAAATTATATAATTTAAAAATATCTAATTAATGTATTGAGTGATTAAAAAAATATGTTATTTCATATTATTAAAATTTTCTTTTTTGACTGCTTGATACATGAGCTAAGGGTTTGTGGTTTTGGGTTATAATTAATTTAGAGCTAAGAGATTATATTCAACTCCAACCCCTATTATTTGATCAGAACTTATGGAATTCAACTTCAAATCTAACCGGCTAGATCGTATTTCATGCAAGTATTAATCGAGTGAATATGGAGACTATGTTTACTAGGCTAACGTTAAACGATTTAACAATCTGCAATTAAGTTGCTTGAAATGAATCTCTTCCTGGAATTTATAAATAATATTATAAAATAAAAATATGTAAGATATATACGTATATACACAAGCGTATATATACATGTGTATAAATGATTCAGCAATCTCCAAATAGGTTGGTTGAAATGAATAGCTTCCCGGAATTTATAAATAATATTTCAAAATAAAAATACGTAAGATACGCACGCATACAAGTCCAGCTCTGCTTCACATTCTGAATCTGCGCAAGCCCATGCTTGATCTTGCTTTGCCTCTCGCCACCTTGCCGGAAGGCCTTAAGAGGCGTGTTTCTCGTAGATCCGTCAGCACGGCAGTTTGGCGGCCACATCTTGACTTGAAACCAAACTAAACGTTCAGACTTTAGAGAACATAGCTTCACTTGGTCGCCACGGTCTTGAAAACTTGCAAATAGGATGAGAACAGAGAACACATCCAACCGCTTCCACGAATCACATCAAAATCTCCTGATCTGTGGGGAGCTGATATATGGTAAAGCTGATCAGCTGCCTGATGTAATGATTTGATGATTCGCTTGGTCCGAGTATTTCGGTTTAGATGATAATCTGATAATTTTTAAAAATTATTTATCTAAAAAATATTATGGATGAAAATAAATATGATCCAAAAAAATTAGTCAACAAAATAGCATTGACAAAATGTTAATATATTTGATTGAAAATAATCTTTTATTGAATATTACCAAAATTTTAATAATATTTTTAAATAAATAATTTAAATAATGATTATTTTTTTATTCAATCTATTTCAAGATATGCCATACTGATTTGAATGTGTTGGTTCGGTACTAATAAATAATATGAATGGTGTACTGAAATTCAATACATCGAAATGAATCTCGTGCTAAACATACTGGCATGATGACAAGATGGTATTAATATCAAGCCTGGTATGCTAGACGGCATACCTTGATCCATTTATTGTCCATTTGTGGCATGTTTACATAAAGGCTGTCAATATGGATTATTTTTGAATATTAAAATATATTTATATGAACTAATAAATATTTTTAAATTAATTATATATTTTAAAATATATATTTCTTCTTATTATTTATTATATTAATCATTACAAATAGTTAATAAATTATTATAGTAATAACTAATAATATATTATTAATATTTTCATTAAAGTTGGTATTTTGATTAACATATTAATGACTAGTACATTTATTAATATATGACAATCAACATATATGTAATACATAAATAGTAAATAAATATATAATTACACTATATTAATAAATACATAATATATATTATATCAATTTAAAAATATATTTAATAATAGATATATATATTAATATTTATTATATATATAAATTTAACATAATATAACTGGCGGTATTTTTTGTAAAAAAATTGATTATTTCGGATCACCACCACTTAGTAATATAAGACTTATTTGGTTCATGGGAAAAAATTTTCTTCTCTATAATATTACTTTTGAGAAGCTAATTCCTAAAAATATGATGTCTAAAAAAAAGGTTTTAGCATATTTTGTTGACTATAGAAAAATAGCTTATCTTTGCTTGAGCATTAACTTTTATAAAAAAAATTATATAAAATATCTATTATATCTTTAATACAAAAAAAATCTTCATACTATTCTATATATTATCATTATTTACAAATAAAAAATTATGACCATAAATTATAATGGAGGGTTTGAGATATGATAGAGATAATATTCATTTTAGTTATAGATTTTTGATGAAGGATATTTTTTTAAAAAAAAATACTTGCAATTTTCATCTCACAGAAAAGCCAAAGACCTATATTCTACATATTTTTTTCTTTTTCATGAAATATAAAAATTATATTCCTATAAAAATTATCTTTTTTTATTTTTTATTTTTTAAATAATTCTAATAAACTTGCTCTACTTCCCGTTGACCATAAGTTTCCACCTCCAATTCCCGCAAACCCAACAAGTCTCTAAAAAATGTCATTTATTTTTCTCTTTTTAAGTGTTGACTGATTATATATTTTATCATATTTCTTATTTTTTATATCAAGTATAATAATTTAATATTAAATTTATTTTTTTATCCATGGATTTTCTATAGTATATTAAATTATATATATCATCCATCATGCGATGATGGACGATTATGAATTGATTCAAACCGTATGATACATATCATGTATGATCGCATGCAATTAACTATGGTATGATAGATGATACGCGTGATATACCATACGATGCATCGCAGGTACCGCAGAGGACCCGCGCCACCCATCTCATCCCAACCGAACGAACGCCGAGTGTATAACGCGGGTACCGCAGAGAGCCCGCGCGCTACCCATCTCATCCCAACCGAACGAACGCCGAGTGTGTTCTGGACGCTCACCTTCCATATTTGACCGTTGGAAGCGCTGTCTCCGCAGCGTTCAAAGCATCCGCATATCCCCTGTGAGACGGCCGTGTTGGCATAACCCAACGAATTGTATACCAAAAGCTAAAAAAAGGAAGTCTTTTATCTGATCCTTCTCTTTTTATATTCCATCCATTGCTCTTCTTCTCTCCCTGATGCTTTATTCTCTGCTCAATGGTCTGCTTTTTATCCCCTCTTTTTCTAGAAAAGAATGCAAGAATTGATAAGGAGAAGACTAGGGGAACGGGGAGGAGGAGGAGGAGGAGGAAGACGAGAAGGGAAGACAGGAGGGGTGGGTTCTCTGGAAGAATTGATGCCGAAGGGTTCTCTGGAAGCAAATGGAGGAGGAGAAGGAGAAGGGAAGACGAGTGAGGTTCCAGAGGTGGTGCCGGGCCATCCGTACGATTTCCATGTGTCGGGCCCTCGCAATCTCTCCTCTCCCAACTGGAGAGATCTCATCCGCTCCAGCTGGTTCGTTTTTCTTCTCTCTCTCTCTCTCTCTCTCGACATGTATCAACCTTTTTGTCTTTTGTCTCTCTTCTCTCGTCGATTCAATGAACGTTCTTGTGGCTGATAGGGTTTTGGCGAAAACCCTATCAAGAATTCCGTCATGAGGAGTTTTCTGAGTAATTTAGGGTTTTTGATCTCTGAAACTTTTTTATGGTTGATAGAGTTTGGAACCTTTTTTTTTTTCCTAAGGACGGTCTGTTTATTTTGATATGTTTGGTATCTTCGGACTAAGGCCGCACGGTATGAGTTGTTTGTTGGGAATCTTCTTGTGGGTTCTCGCTGAGAAAAGGCGAACAGGGAATTACGAAGGTCCAGGTTTTTATTTTGTTTGTTAGAAAGTTTTGATCAACATCTTAGATTAATGCCCTATATGTATCTGTTTCCGTGCATTCTCCAGAATCCAAGTCATTAGCTGCGGAAATTGAAATTTTCCCTGCATTATCGGGAGAGCATTGTATTTCCAGCAAACAAAAAGTGGTGAACATGGTTGAGGAAAGAGAGCTATAGGATAGGATAAAAATCTTCTCATTCCTAGTTGCTAAATGAGTTATTAGATTTTCTTTTCGGCACATTCATGCAGACCATTGTTCGTTTGATGAAACTAAATGACAAACTGAGCTAAATATTTTCTTTCTGTTAGAGTTGTTTCTGATATCGATGTATAAGGAGATTATAATCCAAAATTTTCATCAGATGCATGCATAATATATATGCTAACTTATAAATCTCTGTCTTATTAGGTGTTAGATGAATATATTCATGTTAGTGAAATTTGGTCAGAGCATCTGGAAGAATTTAACATTGCCATGCTTGAAAGCAACTCGATTATAATCAGTTCTAGGTCTGGTGATTAGGACTCAAGTTTTAAATTATTCATTCTGGGTTATATATGAATGTATGACTTAAATTGATTTTCAAGAGCATGACCCAAACAAGAGAAAGATGCACTCACATGAACAAGAAACTTATCCACAGAAGTGGCTGATCCAAACCAAAGTAGTTCAGTTTGATGTTTCATGTAGCCAAACGAGTCAATTTTCTTTAGATTTAGAAATTGTTCTGAGTTTTGTATTATCAGATATCAACTTTTAATAAGCAGAATGACTGGTGTGATGAGAGGACAATACTCAAAACTCTAGTGTAACAACAGATCTATGTTCTTAACCTGATAGCAGCTAATACATTTTGATATCATTTGAAAATATTTGTGAAGCCTCGTCTCACTCCCTGTTGTGCAAGGCTTTCCAGAAATGCCTTGAAGCTTAGATTTTTTTTTTTTTTTTTTTTTTATATACAAAGGCATGTGTTTTGCTAGAGTGGCTCATGGAAGGCAAAACCATTCACACTCTGTTTTTTTTTTTTTTGGCCTGTTATGTGATGAGAATACATTAACATTTGATGATTTGATTATTTCCATTAACAATGGAACAAAAAGGATGATCATGTGTTTTTCTTGCATGATTTTTGTCTAGATTAAATCTCCCAAACTTGGGTGTAGTAAGCATCACACATTATAAGCTATGCATATACGATAATTGGAACTTGGCAGGTTACGTTTTGATATATTTCCTTCAAGGTCTTCATACGTGGAGTCTTCTTATTAAAATTTGTGACATAAATGAGCAGGTTGGAGAATAATATCAAAATCCTTAAGTTTTGCATGGTATTTCCTATTTTTTCAAGCTTCTCCTCTACAAAGGAAAGTTTATGGAGTTTATGTCTTAGCCTCGAGTCTCATGCCCCATCTCACTGAGTACCAAATCATTCTGTCTCACAACTCTGTCTTCTGAAATGTTGCTTTTTATGAGCAATCTAACACAGAATATATGTACTCGTTTGATTCACTTCTACCCATTTAATTTGAGTGGTTTGAACTAGTGCAACTTGAAAACCTAGCTACCTCTCAATCTATTGAAATAATCGCAAGTTGTTAAACCTGTTTTGATTAGCTGGTCTTCTTTCCTTTTTTAAAATACCATAGTTGTTTTTATTTTTTTAACTAATACTAAAGGAATAACTAATGGATTATACCCTTTTGATAATTAAATCTTAAAACATTTTAGATCAGTTTACCACCATATTGGCAATCCTGGCTAACCCTAGACTAAGGCAGGCAACACAGTTACTATAGTATTCTTATAGAGTCTTTTTGAGGAAGAGGATTAACAACTAGAAGCTCCAATTTTCTTTAGGTATATATCATGATAGAAACATTAAATATCTGAGAAGGATCACATAAGCATCCTATGTTATTTCTTTATTCCTAATGTAATAATTTCAACCACTAGCAAGAGAAATTGGATGCATTTTATAATAATGAATGAACAGCGTAGAGACAAAAGTGAATGAGATAAAGTACCTTGTACTTGCAAATGACCATCATCTTTGTTTGTGGTACATGCGCAAACTTCTCGTTCATTTGATGAAATCAATAAACAGGTATAATGAAATGTTCATATTTTTAAGTCTAAGCATAAATCGAATGTTTAGTGATTAAGTTATTTGAAATGATGTTAAATATTCTAAATTACATTTGCAACTCGTGGTCATCAATATCTATTGTCTCTTTCGTCCATTTGAGATTTATTGAGAATATCTAGGGGCTGTCCATTTGGTTGAGGATCTAAGTTTCCTCAGTTTACACCAGTTGGATTCTGGTTTTGCTGTCTTAGACTAAACTGTTTGTGATGCATGAAATACATGATTCTCTGTTGGGGTTTCAGGAGGGATCCAAATTACAGAAGGACTGTGATAGCGTGTTTTATACAGGCAGTCTACTTGCTGGAGCTAGACAGACAAGAAAAAAGAACCAAAGAGGATGGTCTTGCTCCAAAATGGTGGAAGCCCTTCAATTACAAGCTGACAAAGACCTTGGTGGATGAGAGGGATGGCTCTGTTTATGGCGCTGTTCTAGAGTGGGACCGCTCTGCTGCTGTATCTCATTTCATATTGCTGCGACCAACTGGGGCACCAAAGGCTGTCCTTGCACTTAGGGGAACACTACTGAAGAGCCCAACCATTAGGAGAGATATAGAGGATGATCTTCGCTTCTTGGCCTGGGAAAGCTTGAAAGGTTCAGTTAGGTTTCATGGGGCTTTGGAAGCACTGAAAACAGTTGCTGACAGGTTTGGCAGCAAGAATGTGTGCATTGCTGGCCATTCCTTGGGAGCTGGTTTTGCTCTCCAAGTGGGCAAAGCACTGGCCAAGCAAGGGGTGTTTGTGGAGTGCCATGTGTTTAATCCACCTTCTGTTTCACTGGCCATGGGTGTGAGAATTATCAGTGAGAAGGCTGGCTTTCTCTGGAAGAAAATTAAGTCAAGGTTGCCTTTGAAACCTGAAGTTTTGCCTGAGAGCGAGGAGGAGAAGGCTTCTGGAAATGAAGAAAAGAAATTACAAGCAGAGATAAAGAAATGGGTACCAAATTTATATGTAAATAATAGTGATTATATTTGTTGCTATTACATTGATTCTACTGGCACTGCTGTTGCTACCAGTGCTAGTACAAATGAGACAAATGCAAATGGTGGGAATGGAGATATAGCAGCAAAGCTTTTTGTGATGTCCAAGGGGCCAAAGAAGTTTCTTGAAGCTCATGGGTTGGAGCAATGGTGGGCAGATGATATGGAACTCCAACAAACCCTCCAATACAGCAAGCTCATAAACCAGCAGCTAAGGTCTTTATATGCAATGCCACCAACCCTATCTCCTGGGAAGGCATAGTAGGAGCTACTGCCAGGGTCTCTAGAATCTTCCCCTCGCTTATCCAGTTCTCATCATATGTCATCCTCTTCTTGAGTATGGTTCAAATAACTTGGTATTTGCACCCTTTTTCCTTTCATAAGCATAGTCATTCACTTGTTATCTGCTCTCTTAATTAGATGCAAGAGATCAATGTACTCAGTCTGGTGCAAGTTAATGATTAGGATTTTTTTCCCCCATCTGACTTTTGTTAGCTTTCAAGAAAGTAATGAATAAAATAAAGGGTTTTATAAAGGGAGGGAACCTCCTCTTTTTTTTAAAAAAAATTCTAAGAGAAGATTTCATTCATGATTTGTCATACCTCTTCATATCATCCAATACAGAGTGTACCATACCATATTGGTCCCGAATCAATATGATATCTCATACTTAGTATACCATCTCATACTATACCAAATCATATATCGACATTGTAATAGGATGATATCAGTATGGGATCTAGTACTAAGATTTCACTTGTTTACTAGTAAACTTGCTAAAAATTACTTCTTTTTTTCACCTTTGTTAAATACCATTTTGCTTTTGGCACTCTTCTCTTAAGCATCTATAAATTATTTTGCCTCAAACTTGTGTTTGATAGAAGAAATGTTGTTTGAAAATGATGTGTTATGTTGGAATAACCATGGAAATTGTGAAATCACCAAAAGGGGAACATTCAAGGTGGAATGCTGGCACATATGAATGTGCAATATAATATAGCATTCTATGTATTGAAATTGACATTGTTAAGGGTGATAATATTATGTCCAATGTCACAATGAATAATATATTCTCACCATAGAGCAGTAGTTAGACTGCCAAGTGCAGGAATGGCATCTAAGTTATTTTTGAATCAGTAACATTACTTTTAGCATGGTAGGGATTGTAAGTTTAGAAATTTTGAGCTGTGATCGAAGAGCTATGGTGCAAGGTTCATTTGGAAATTTTGGCAAGTTATGAGAAGATAATAAAATGGACAAGGAGCTAGAAAACACTAATAACATTCTGCAATATCAAGTTTGCTTTCTGTCCAAAAATATGAGTGAACAATCAATAAGAATATAACAAGCCATCAGACCTGTAATCGTAGCACTAAATTACATAGTGGGATGCTGTAGTTGAGGGGAAAAAAAGGGCATTGATTAAGAACAACAAAAATGTGTAAAAGAAAAGAAGCACTCTTAGATTGCTTTTCAACCAGTACAAATGACTTTTAGCATTACAAGGATGTAATTATTTGGATAGTTAGCTTTTGTGTGATCCTGGAGAAAGAATGCAGAGTGGGATACCTAAGTAGAAAATTTTTATAAATGCTCAAATGTTGGATTTCTATTTTAGGTAGTAAACACAATTTATAATATGCAGAGATCTCTCAATATGTAGATTGTAAGAGTTCAGCATGACTAATTTGACATCCAATCTAATAACTGAATATCTTGAATTCGATGTTCTATATAGTCCTCCAACTACTAATTTTGTTTTCTTTACATTTTATGAGTCTTGTAACTGTAGTTTTAGTACTTTGTACCTTGTAGGAGATGTTTAATGCCGACAACTATGTCTGCTCTACCATGTTCTTTGCCTCACGTGCAAATAAAACGGCAGCAACTCGTTCAAGATTTCTTGTCATTCTGATTCAACTCATGTTGTAGAGATCTCATTCCTAGTATCTGAATTTTACTGGAATTTCAGGTTGATGATTACTAGTTTTCTAGTTTGCAGTGGTTTCCTGATTGTTTCAGGATCAAGTTGACAGAACTTTTCCAACATAAAAAACCAGAAATTTACAATTGTCAAGCCAAGTACTGTTCCAAATAGAAGCCAGTGGTGATTATACATGAGTGCAAGCTCTGATTCCTAATCATAACAATGTTGAGCTCAAAGGCTCATGCTACACCTCTTAAAGTTGCGACATGACAAACTTCTAGCAGCAATCTTATCGTCTGATGACTGGAATGGAACTTAAAAACCGAGACTTGAACATTCTTTCGCTTCAAGTGGTATTCTCTTCAAGAAACTTGCCGAAAGAAAGAAATCTGAATGATGACCTCCATCAAGAAATCCAAATCCAAAATGATGATTGCAGAAATTTTAAAATGCATCCGCTCATAATGCGATAGATCATTATCAAATTGATGAAGTTTAATAAAAAAAAGAGATCAATGCAAATGTAGTTTTCATTTCTTTTCATTTCAAAAGCTTACAATCTTATATCAACGAGTAATAAAGCAAATATCAAAAGAAATCTTAATGACCATTTCCATGTGATTCCTTTTAACAAAGGATGACTGCATGATTGTATGAAAAGTTTTTTTTTTTAAAAAAAAAGGGGGATATTTGCATAAACTATACTTGGCCGAAATTGTACGAAAAGTTGGGAAAAAAAAAAAAAAAAAAGGATGTTTGCATAAACTATACTAGGCCGAAAGGATAAAGCAAAAAAATAAAAATAAAGAATTGATGAGCTGAGGGCGAGGCGACTCCGCTGGGGATCGAACCCAGAATCTCTGGTTCCGTAGACCAGCGCCTTATCCATTGGGCCACGGAGTCTTTTGATGTAAAACACTCTCTGTGAGAAATTTTGTGAAAGGCCCCCTCGTCCAGCCCTGGAAATAGAGCCCATTGCTACTGGATGAGGCTCTGGATGGGGTTGAGGATGTCGAAGAGCACGCGCAAACGGACATTGGTGTCGACAAGGCTTGCAGCTGGGGGAATAGGCGAGGCAGTGCCGGAGACGGGAGAAAAAGGGTAAAAGAAGGTGCCTCCACCTCTTTGGAGAGGACGGTGGTGGTGGCCGCCTCGCTTAGGGACAACTGAGAGAGGATGGAGTGGACGATTTCGTCTCTCAAATGGCTGATTTGGTCATCCTCTTGGTTGTTTACCGCGCTCTTGCCATGAGGGCCAGGAGGATCCTCTGGCTCTGTATTCCCTTGTCCCATCTTCAAGATGAGTGCGGTTTTATCCACCTTCGAATACGGAGTGTTCTCCTTTCCCGCCGATATGGTTCGGGCCTAGAACTCCTTCCCGCCAGAGCTAGAATTGTCCATTATCTTTGGCTATACCAGCCAATATTTGGCTGTCCTGGAAATTTCCAGTTTGTTTCCAGAGATACGTAAGAGAAAGCTGAATTAACAAATAGTTGCTATTATTTATGTTGATAAAAAATAACAGAGGAGACTCTTTTTTACGGATATTTGTATTATTGGAATCTTATCAAATGCAAACGAAATTGAAGAACAAATCTAAATAAGTGATGCGTTGGTGGGATTGGCGCGTAGGTCATGTTCTAATTGGGTGCGAATTCACATACGTAATAATGTCCGGTGTTACTATTGTTATTGGATGTTACCCATTCTTTTCTAAGCTATGAATCCGAACATCTTTGTAAGTTGCCCTTGGAAATCAAAGTTAGCTTCCTAAAATTTTTGCCTCCAGCAACTTTTACAACCAAGGCATGTAGCTTTTCACTCCTAGATATTATTTATGTAATGTTCTTAAAAATAATGAGCTCTTGTTGTTAGCAACCTTGAGAATTTTATGCCAGGGTCTATTTATATTTATACTTAATTGTGATTAGAGCGAAGAGCCATAGCCCCTTCTTCATTGTTGTAGACATATTTCTTCAAGGGTGCTGGTGTTAAATTTTTAGATTATTTGCCTTGGATGTTGTTGTATAAGCACTATATACTAGGAGTTGCTAAGATCTTTTTTGAGAAAAAGAGATATTTGTCATTTTAATATTTTCCATTCAATAACAATCAAAACAATTTCATTGTGATCATGTAGCGTATATTAATTTGTCGGTGATCATTAATGGTAACTAGTACGAGCCCGTAATGCATATGGATGGAGGAGGAGCAACTACAATTTCACAATCTAAATATATTGATGAACGTAATCTTATCTTGCGTTATTGCACTTTTCTCCCTTAAAACTAGAGAATTGAGTTATTGTTGAAGAAGGGACGCCTACATAATACAGTACAAATTTATGACTCTCTCATTGCCAATAGAGGTTGAAGACATTTTTTTTAATCATGATATCATAATATCATAAGAAATGACATGCACATCATTTGAAAAACTAATGCATATCTTATGAGTGTTCAAATTCAAGTTTGATTATTATCTTTTAAGAATAGGGGGTTCTAATTATTAACCCATCTCTCTAGACAAAGTATAGCTGATTTTGAATTTGCAAGTTATCTACAGTAAACTCATTATACTAGGTTCAAACATGGCCATAAGGCCACATATCCAAAACCTGGATCCTTTTTTTTTTTCGAGAAAATTGAAAGGGATAAGATATATACTCTCCTCATGAATATTATTAGAATAAATGTTAAATTCACATAAGGAAGATAGGACCTTTACATGCAAATGGGACTATTACTCGGAGTAAAAGGGTTTGAGCATTGTCATTACGAGTAATATCCTTTCTATGCTCCTTCCTTTGCACCATCCTTGTTCTATCAATTCTTGGAAGACTCGATCATCCGACTTCTATCAACTGATGTAATGTCCCAATAATTATATTTTTCTTGTTGTCTTAATAGATTCCCAACTAGTTGCGAAGAACGATGGCCATCACTTTCATAATTTGAGACACTGAGATTGCTTCAAATTGAAAAACTTATCTATTCCTTTCTTTCCACAAAAATTAGCAAACAGTGGATATTAAACAATCCAGATGGATAAGAGGATTTTCTTATCTTTCCTATTTTTTCATTTATTCCAGAAGTCTCGCATTATTGCTGGTGGATTCCATATATCCAATTTTTGAAGTACTATATACCAGCAAATCTTGGAGTACTTGCATGGCAATAGAAGATAACCAGTGATCTCGTATTCTTCAGAGAGCATAGAGGATATAGGTTGGATCCTGCAATTCTTTTTCTCATAAGATTATTTGGAGTCAAGATTTTGTTGTTGTAGCGAAGCCAAGAGAGCAACTTCACTTTTTTCAAGAATTTGTAGTATTATATAGGATATAATACCGCTGTTTATCAACATTTGTTAATGGAGAAAATATGATTTGAGCTTAGTTTCTAGATTCATGTGTTGAGTTGATCAAGAGTTGAATGGATGAAAAAGATTATCATCAGGACATTTAATTTATATCTAATAGACATATTCATTGGGCTTCTAAAATGATATTTCTACTTATTGGAAAGAAGGAATCTGCCACAGATGATATAGGCTTGGTGACCAATGGGTATAAATTAGGAAAAGTAGTACTTAATGTTTGTTCTCCAAAACCCATATCCTTGTAATACAAATATATCATGCATCACAAAAAAAATAATGTATTCAAGTTCAAGGACCATAGTCATCTTTTGCAAATAGGCTTATTCAACGGCTCTGCACAATTTGATGACTTAACCTCACGGTAAAAGATCATTGGTTTTGAGATTTGTATTTAGATTCCATGAACTTGTTCTCCTTGTCTCCGATAATCCTACCTATTGGTTCTTTATGGATACTGTTATTTGGACTTATTTAGATAATATGAAATTTAATATAAGTACTCATGTGAAATGCAATAGCCATTGGTTTTTGCTAGGTGGAGACCAATACAAGTCATAAAATGAAACTAAAGTATTGATATCATCGTAATTAATCTAATTCCTCCATTATTATAAGGCAGCATCATGCGAACAGAGAAGGAAAAAAAGCTTTAAAGATAACTCCCTTAGCAATGAGCAGTCAACGTCTAATCATCAATGCAAACAGGCCAATTTCGCACAAAAAAAAAACCCAAATTCAAACCTGATTAGCTTCATGGGCATGGCTCCATCCTGCTGGATTTCACTCGTTTTATATCTCTATTAATGTAGGAAATGGATCTTTACGGTGCTCATAAAGTATCACCGTGCATAGTAAAATATCACAGCATGAACGATCATGCGTGCTTTTATACATGCATTAAATATTAAAAAATATATATATAAATTTTAAAAATATTTAAATAATTTAGATAATCATCCATTGTAAGATGAAAAGATGTCCAGCCATGCATGGTATCCTCCTATCCTTTTTAAATATTCTAGGGAATCTCGTTCGATTAATATAAAGCGGAGCCGAGTCGATTGGCTCCTTTACGTGAGCCGATTTTGAGAAGACAAAATCGAACCGCTGAGCCGGTCAAGACGCTGAACCCATAAAATGGCCAGAGGCCGAGGCGATTCCCAAGAAGTGGCTTCTTTTCAGTTTTATGAGTAGAAGCGCTGAAGCCAGCGGCCGAGAAAATCCTCTCCGCCTCAATCCCCTGCCCCCCGCGCCTCCATTCGCTGTCTTCTTTTCTCCGTCGCCCTAAGTAGATGAAGACGAGAGCGAAGCAAGCCAAACCCGGCGAGAAGCCGACGAACCCCAAAGCGCTCGCCAAGAAGCCGATCAAGCCCAAGGCAAAGAAGAGACCCGCCAAGGACGACGCCCGCAAGCCCAAGAAGCCCCCTACTGCTTTCTTCTACTACTTGTACCCCCCGCCCTCTCTCTCCCCTCGTTTTTTTCCCCTTCCCGTTCTACCCTAGCTTACTCGGTTCGTCGCATCTTTTATCTCCATCCTTTTCGATTTTTAGTTTGATTTGAAGTTTTCCGGTGAGCTATTGATGGGCTTGAAGTCATTTGAAGTCTTTATTTTTGACGAGGTAGAGATATGGTTAGCTGAATCTGTGTTTTTTTTTCTTTTTTACCATGATGATGTGATGTATTTATCACATAACTTAAATCATCGAAAGCAGATTATGATGTATGCCGATTCCAGATGCAGTCGATAAATGATTATTATTACTACAAATATTTGTTAATTACCTGGCACTGTAATCTTCTGGAAAATAGCGATGGAGAATTAAACAAACAGGTTCATGGGCCGAATTTTTTCCACTAGCGAAAATGTATATATATATATATGTAGAATTGAATCAACTGCAAGCTGGCGTAAATTTCAAACTGCGATGGATTAGCTGTGGTTCCCGCAAAATGATGAGAGCCAGGGGAAATTATAGGTCTGGATTTGGAAGAGCTCAAATGAAGAGTGGGTTTCGCTTTCATGTGCGTGATTTAGGTGGAGTCATGGTAGCATTTCGTTAGGTTATAAGCAAAAGAGGAAAACCCTTGCACCTAATACGGGACCATGGTGACACTGTGACACTCTTTGACTTGCAAAAGGAAAATTGCCCTATCACGAACAATTCTATCGGAACATGCTTATAATTCATGAATAATTGATGTTATTGACTCAAATTATATAATTCATTCAGTCCATCCATTTTTACATGATTTCTTTTTTTATTTCCTTCTTTTCTTCTCTCAGTTACCATTTATGTACGATTCTCAATTAATTTATGTTTTTGCTATATATATATATATATATATATATATATATATATATATATATATATATATATATATATATATATATATATATATATATTATTTACAGTGGTTTATACTAATGGAAAGATTACTTCTTTTTCTTTTAAAAAAGTTTATGTACTGAAAATTTGTTTTTGTTTTGAAGGGAAGATTTTCGGAAGACCTTCCAACAAGAAAATCCAGATGTCAAATCAATGCGTGATGTATGCTATGGGTACCTTCTACTTAATGTTCAAACTGCATTTTCTCAATCCGTTTTTTTGGTTACATGATGTCTGTGATGCTTGTATTTCAGATAGGAAAGGCATGCGGGGAGAAGTGGAAAACAATGTCATTTGAGGTTTGATTCTATTATTCCTTTACCATTTCAGTTATGCATAGGCTTTAGCTTTGGTATTTATTTGACTTGTCAATTACTTAAAATAAGCCTAAAAAGAGAAACATAATCTTTTCCTTCTCATATGCCAAGATTATGCATAATTGTGAAAGTGATGGAAATAACATAAATCTTGAGAGAAGAGGGAGACAGCATGTCAATATTGGAGTGGGACATCTATAAGTCATGAGATTAAAAAATACAACAAAAAGGTTTTATGCCATGTGCCGCCTTCTAGAAGGTGAGCCTTGGTACAACAGTATGGTTGCTGTACTTTGACCTAGGTGTCTTGGGTTTGAAACAAGAAGCAGCCTCCCTGCATGCCGAGGTAAGGTTGCATCATATGACCCTCCTTAGATCTCGCAGTAGTGGGGCCTCATGTACTAGGTCATCCTTTTTTACCTTCTATAAATCATTATCCTTGAGATGTTCGCACGAATATAATAGTCAAGGATTTTTCCTTTTTTTTTTTTTTTTTTTTTTTTGCTAAAAGGGTCATTTATCATTCCAAAATGGTTGCATAATATTCAAACTTTTGAAATTCACATTTATCAAATGTTGGAATATGGCTTATCTTATCACTCCAAAATGGTTGATCAAGAAAGTTTGAGATTATGACCAGTCCATGATCCATTAACTGCAGTAAATTTTCTTTTCCTGGTCTTTCTTATCAAGAAGATCTTGGCATGAATAATTTTTGTTCCATAGGAATGGCATTGCCATTTTTTAAAATCTTTCTAGAGTCAAGGTGTTGCAACAATTAGCCAAGCTTATAGCTATGCCATATAAAGGTGTAATCTTCATCTAGAGTAAGAAGAAAATATTGCATGTCATGACTGTGCCAGTTTTAGCATGGTACCATGGTAACTCATGCGATACCATGGTATCACTTGCATGCACCAACATTGAATGATGCATATTCTATGGAAGATTCACAACTAGCATGTTGTGATATGCTATTTTATTCATTTTTCCTTGTAACATCGGCTAATTTTAACTCTTCTAGATGGTCTATAAAATGTTTTCAACATAAAGATATTGTTAATTCATCTATTGAAATTCATTGGATCATAAGATGTCTTTTCTGATCACTATTTATTATATAGACAAACATAATTATGCTTACATAATGACTGCCAGAAAGTAAGCCATATATTATATTTTCACATTACGGTACATTGTAGATGCTCTAGATATGATTTTAAATTCTGTAGGATGGGGTTGTCCCAGTTTTCCCATGGAACAAGATGCACTACCGTCTTGCCGTCTCGACGCTTGGGATAGAGGATGTTCCAAAACGTCCTGATTGGGATGCTAGGACGCTAGTGGGACGGCCCTATCCCAACACATGAGATGGTGCCCCATCCTGATGTCTTGCTGGGACCTGAATCCTTGGCTTTAGACATACTGTTGTTACTGTGGAAAGCTTGCATAGGAAGTATCATGGGAAGCTAATTTAACAGCAGTTCTGTGAGAAGAATTTCAGACCATCCAAAGTATAAATAAAAAAAATGTTCAGGAAACCCAGGGAGGGTATAGGCCTGCAAAAAAATGTTCAGGAAAGTCAGGGAGGATACAAGCCTGTACCACTACATATTGGTTGATACGGATGTCTGTTGTTTTGGTAGCCATTGATGGAGTAATATAGACCAGTACAGCAATAGATAGGCTTATGCCCTATGTTATGCTGATAACCTACTATAGTTGTACATACTGTAGTTACTATATGGTGTGAAATGGCACCTCCATCCTTCATTCGGAGTATTTAAAGTTTAAGTAGAACCTTCTTCCCAAAAAATTGGTATCTGTATATGAAAACTATAAGAAACTAGTCTAAGGTTGATGTTTTATGCGAGAATAAGAATAATTCTAAGAGACAAAAGGTTGGTTGCATAACATGCAATAGACTATGGTAAATAAGAGAAATCTGTGTGCTACCTTTGAGAGATAAGAGGAATACATTATTTGTGGGCCCAAGGAGAGAGGAATATGTCTGAAGTGGTTAAAGGTGGTTGGAGCACATAAACTACTACTGGAAGTAACAAGGTTGGGATAAGATTGAGAAGGAGAACAGAAAAGGGGAATTGAAGATGTTAAGTGCATGGTCTTGGATGAATAATACAATCATTGATGATTGGATATCACATCACCTAGGAAGATTAATTAGAGAAGACCAAAAGATTCTTCGGAGTGATTAATTTTGTTATTTCACATCATATTTGGAAGCACAAAGACTCCAGAATATTTGAATTTGTAGATGTATTGAGGTCTATTGCCAATGTCTTGCAACAGCTGCATTCCAGGGAAAATGAGAGGGAGACATGATAATGCTCAAGATGTTGTTTGGATCTGGAAGTTACATGAGGAATGTGCAAGCACATGAGTTTGGTATAGATGATAATTAGCTGGTCGGTTTGGGAAGTGCGGAGTTGAAGATGATAAAATCACACTGAGAGAGGACTGGATGAGTCAAATGGGAGTTCCGGGAAGCGTAAGAAACCTTAAAAGAAGTTGTGAAGAAATATTTGCAAACTCTTGATTATTGTGGATTATTACTTGACAATAATAAAGCACGAAGAAAGATTTGTATGTGGAATAGGTCTTGTTTGGTTATCACAACAGACCATGAGCAATCAATCTTCTCTAGAAATATGTTTAGCAAGAGTTTTTAAGTATAGCTATTAATGTGGAATAAGAGCACTCATTCATGGAAGATGAAAGTGCCATCTGAATAAAGCTGCCATGTGGAAGAATACTTTGACTTTTATAACCTATAATTTGATATAAATTAATTAGAGAAAATTCAAAGGAAAAATCTTATTTTTTGTTGTTATTATTCATTTGTAGGCATTGGAACTGACATGGTAATAACCATTCTGATTGTAGCATATATTCATACTCTATAAATAAGTTATTTAGCATGAACCATAAAAGATAGATAGACCTTAGTGGATCATGGCGAAAGGATTTGAAACTGCATATTTCCTTTCAGGATTATTTCAGTTTGGACTAGTGAAAGTGGGGATATGAGGTTGTTACACGGATGGGATAATAACATCACTTGTTATGGCAAGGAAGGTGCACTCACAGCATATTATATGGCTATAGGAAGGAAAGGAGGATAAGATCATTGGAAGGATCTCAGATAGAAATGCATTTTGCGGTAAAATGGTCAAGGGAAAAGTTGATATTTGTGATTTGAACAGGATTATAAATGTAGACTGGAATGGACTGGTAATATAGGGAGATGTAAACTAATAATATATTTAAAATTTTATTTCTATGCTTATCCATATTTATGTTCATCCTTTTGAGTTAGATCTCTAGGTAAATGTTTTATCTACCAAAATTTCTCTGATATGCTAGGTGTTTTCGAATTCAGGAGCTTCTGACATGAACCTTCCCTTCTGTACTTGTTTGTGGTACAAAAGAATAAAGCAACAAACCTTCAAGAGTTCTAGCTCCTTGTTGACTTCTTCTTCATCCAATCCTTTATTCCTCAGTTCGTCACACTTCTTTTCATATGCGACCTTAACCTAGTGTACAAGTTCCTTTCATATATTAGGAAGCTGTCGAAGTTATTTTGAGGAGAAAATGAAAAGGAGAAGAAACATGCTAAAGAACATATCTTAATATGAATGCACTTAAGGAACAAGTTTTCCATGTTGTCTGGCAGCCGGTGGTTGAATAAGACAAACTACTTATATGATGGTAATAGAGTGAGATTCTGCGCAGCTAACATTCAGCTATGTGGTGGTTGTGTGTGCACTCACATTTGTCCAAACTGCTTGAGTGCTAACACAAATATCAATTATTCAGACAGTAAAGGAAAGCAGATTATTTTAGCCTCAGAAGAATAACATAGAGCTACAGATATGCACAATATTTGGATGCCACCATGACTACAATTTTATCTAAGATCTGCCATGGTGCAAGTCATGAGAATTTAATTGAATATCAGAAGAAAGGCTTAATAAACTGCAACGGAAGCATAAAGCAACATCTAAGGATGCATCAACTTCCAACCTCCTACTTTTTGAAAAATAAGGATAGATTTGGATTACAGGGGAGAACTTAAACATATACATATGAACATGTATGGATGTATGGATGCATTCATTTTTACGTATTTGCGTATGTAAATATGCATCATTTCGAGAAGGACCAACTATGCTTCTGCAAAGCCACATGCGGGATAGGTTGGTGAAATTCATTTTGATTCCAAGTGCAACAAACCTTCATTTTGTTAATAGATTTTGGATCTCTTGAGTTACATTTGGTGAACAAAATGAAGGAAAATGCATCACAAAGTGACAGTTATAAGGTTACTGTTTTTCTATTAGAAGTTTTATGTGAAACCAAGTTGTGCTAGTTTTCGGATTTGGGAAATTAAATTATAGCGGATGCTAACTTTTGCCAATCATTTGCTATTAACTTGTTTGATAGGAAAAGGTGCAATACTATGATATAGCTACTGAAAAACGAGCCGAGTTCGAGAAGGCCATGGCAGAATACATGAAGAAAAAGGTAAATGATTTTTTTAGTGGAAACCTTTTGTTACACATGCCTTCTCTTTATGGTCTTGTGTTGCCTTTTCTATTCCTGTACAATTACGTATTTATATTTGATCATCACTATTTTCTTGCAGGAAAGTGGTGAGTTATCTGAGGAGTCTGATGATGAGGATGAGTGACTGGAATAGGGAATTGGTGATGAGAAATCGAGGGACCAATGCAGATACCAATCTCTTGTACATTATACTGATGAATCCATTTTATTTAAATGGGATGCCTAATTCATCTTTTATATGTTGCAAAGTTCTAACGGATACCTTTCTGTTCCTCTTGCTCTTGCTTTCCTGCCGTTCTATGAAAGCTCCTTTTTCTTTTTCCTGTTTTCAAGAAATTTGAAGTCCCATCATCAATGAAGTTCGTGGCATAAATCTTGAAAATATTCAGGAGCATATGCACTTGGTGAGCATATATAATGATCAAATGGTAAATATTTATTCTCTGGACCTCAGAAAACTAGACAGATATTGCAGTTACGGTTATGGTTTTATGAACTCTCAAGCAGCATCTCTATGCTGTTGCATCCCACAACCACATTACATTATCAGTAACTTCAAATTAGATGATCTCAGCATAGATTTTTCCTTAGCGCTTTTTCAATCAAATAGCCCTGGTGGGACCATGGAAATTCTTTCTGTAGCATGTTATCTCCGACGGTATATAAAGCATATGTGGAGCCTGGTTGAGCATTTGTGTACGAGGCCATGTTTCAGCTCCCTTTTAAATGCATTCTTGTTCTTATAAAACACTCTCCATGTTATTTTCTTTTCTTTTTTTTATTGGAAGTATATTTCGCAGATGTACTGTGAAACGCTCTCCACGTTTCACTTTCTCCTGCATAAATCATGTTCCTAGTACTAGTTGTTACAAAAGAAAGCTATTCAAGGCTATGTTGTCTGCAGTGCCTCCTGGAATAGAACTGCAGCTTATATTCGTTACATGTTTGTTGCACTTGGAGCTGTGATTCCATCAAAAAATCTGTTGCACATACAGCGGTGATTCCATTAAAAACTACTCATGATTGAAGCCAAGCATGCGGTTTATTCCTTTCCTCTGGTGCACTGGGACCGTGGAATGCAAGGGAAATATGTGGCATGCTTTGCCTGGGCGACAGGTCCGCGTAGGATTTTATTTGTTTTTGGCACCAGGTTAACCCCCATTGAAAATTTTATTGTTCCAGATGAGCCCCCTTACCCGTGGTGTTTTATGATTGACTCTGTTCTTGTAAGACAAATCTTCGGTGTCGTTGGTGTTGTCTGGAAGTAGTCTAGGGACCATTATCATGCGTGTACATGCTGCTTTGGAGATTTCCAAGTTTAATTTTGGTATTATTTTGTGTTTCATTAGGAATTTATCATCTCGCTGGACAAGGAAAAAACATTATAGAGAACAATTCATGACTTGAATGAATTTTGGTGGACCTTGTCCACTTTCTTCTCAAAAATATGAGAATAATCCACTACTTAGTTTAGTCTCCAACGGAGAATGGCCTTGGAATTGCCCAAGGTACCCACATTTTGGATAATTTAACTAATATATAATCTTTTCTATGCATCAACTTACCAAGGCTAATCAAAGTTGATCCATATTACCTTGTATGAAGGGATCCCTTTTTGGATATAAATTTATAGATGTGCATGTTGCAAGATACAGTAATGGAGCTAAGACTGGACAATTCTAAATTCTTCAGACACACATCTGGTTGATGGACCTAATGAGTCAGCTATGCTTTTGACCTCTGCGATCATTGCAATCACATCATTGAGTTTGTTCACAGCTGAACCAACACCCTGCATTCAGAAGAGAGACGTCAATCATAACCACCAGTATTTAACTGCAATGAACATTCAACTTGATCCATGAATTTGTGATTCTAGTGCTGTTTGAGTTCTACACATTTTTGGTCTTCTGGTGCATCAGATATACAAGATGCCATTATAATGTAAGAATTCAGAAAGTAAGGCGGTAGCTGTCAGGCTGAGGTTCATAAACCAACTCGACTCAAAACTCAAATGAGTCGTATAAATTTACAAGGCTAAAGCTAAAACTCTTATCAGGATATAAGCATTGTAACTACATGCTGCTGCCAAAATACATGGTAAAGCATCTAAGTCAATGATCCACAATGCTCATCATGCATATGATGGAAAATTTTTTGGAACAAACCTTCAAATGTTTTGGGGAGTTGTTACCTGTGCATCAAATAGTCATATTAATGAACGTTTTTCCAATAACAGATGATATTCTCCAAACCATGGAAAGTATCCAAACTCGCATTTTGGTCTGTGTTCTAAGATACATATGACGGGAGGAAAAAGCGGACTACAAATTTGATCACCTGAAATTTTAAGGTGGTTATGCCCAGGGTAAATTAATACCACGCCTTTATAATATTTCTACTTATATATGTGTATGTCCATTAATTGTACCCTCAAAGCATGTGAAACTTGTCGAGAGCCAACTTATCCAACCAATTGAAAGGAGCATCGGCTATCCCCCTCTTATTGGTTATAATGGAGAACAGATATGTAACAGTAGTAAGTTCAAGAGGCTATCCTCAAAAGCAAGACACAGAGCACATACCACGCCAGCTGCTCCTGCTGTTATGGCCATTGGTGCTGTAACTGCGCTTAGTCCAGATGAACACATAACCGGAATTTTGACTGCTCGTGAGATAGAATATGCAGCTGCTAGTGTTGGTGCTGCCTATATAAATCAACACAAAAAGATTATCCATATTTCAACTAGCACTATTAACTTTTTCAGATACATGTTCAGCTGCTATATAATATCGATATACTGCCTTGAGGCAGCCACAGTCATACTTTGCAAGTATGTATCATATGGAAGGTGCATTTGTTTATTTTCACAGCTGATTGCAACTCGGTATCTTAATTCAAGATAATGATTTATCACTGCACTAATAAATACGTATCCAGCTTTAAAAGGAAAACCATATATGATGAAACATTACAGGATAAACTGCAATATGGTCCCAAAAGAAATTATCAAATTGAAAGAAGAAAGTATTACTTTCATATAGAATGAAAAGGCAAAGTTAAAAGCAGCAAGCAAGGGCAAAGGATTGGTGGACCAAAAGACACACTTTTTCCTTCTAGGTTATTTGTAATAATTGCTATGTATTATATACTATACTAGTTTGATGGAAAAGAAAAAGACAAAGCCGGTGCAACAACCCAAAAAATATCAGCTAATTAAAACCTTGTAAAGGGGAGAGCATCTCACTCGAAGAGGTAAGTAGTTAAGCATAAATAATCATGTCTGTATATTGACCATTAACATATATATTGAACTTAAATATAGAAAATTAGATTATTAAAAATTGAGAAGAGCTCCTCTTGCGTAGGTCAGTTCTTGTTTATGTTTCTCTGTAGCATTTTAGATACAATCCAACGATAAACTTTTTTGTTACTTAATAGATCGGTAACTACATTAGCAGTCCAAAGCGATATATTAAAACTAAAACATTAAGTAGTTATTCTAACTGTTTACACGAAAAGTATTTCTTCTAACCAAAAGAACTGCCTCTTATTTGCAAAATGCGAAGCCATACCTTCTCAATCAAGCCAAGAATGCCAGGTTTCGAGGGATTTGTGCATTTCCCCCCTTCAGTTTGGATGATATCGGCACCTTCCTGTTCTAGTAACTCTGCCAGCTTCACCTATTATGCAACTTGCAAAAATTGTGAGACGAACTGTACTGATAACTCTAAAAGAATCCGTGCTTTCTTATGTAGCCACTAAACTATAATTTACCTGATCAGGGAGACTTAGGGTGTGAGGCACAGTTACAGAAAGTGTGATAGATGGAAGAATCTTCTTTGTTTCCTGAGTTAGCTTTAGTATCTGAAAATTCACTAGAGAAGTTAGTGAGAAAAAAATAATTATTGCCCTACACTAGAGTATAATGGTTCCCATACCGATACTACGTACCTGGTCTGAAGAAAATTGGATACCCATCTCATAGAAGGAATCATAATTTCCAATTTCCACCTGTATATGTCAAAAGCTTATTCTCAACTATATTCATTATGACACAAAATTTTTCATGAACAAGTCAACTTTCAGGTTATTAGATTCATGAGTCTAACCATTTGAGCACCTGCTTCCACTGCAGTGGGGAATGCCACAGGATCTACTGAAGAGACACAAATCTGCCAAACATGCAACTATCTTAACAAGAAGAACTGGAACAATTAATGGCAATTTATAAGAACTAGAATAGTTGTACGTAATATTTTATTTACAATCAGGCGAAGACAATTTTCAGAGAAATCAACATAGATTTGATGCTAACAAAGTTACGGTATGCAACATGCTAAACTCCAATTCTCTTATGAAGTAGATTTTCTTCTACATCATATTCCTTCTGATCTGGCTACCTTCTGAAAATGAATAAATTATGGCATCAGTGGCATTTGTAGCTTACATGCTGTCATGATGATTAAGCAAGATTTAAAAATGAGGACATTCTTGTCTACTTAAGATTGCATCGAGTAACTTCTTTCCTTCTATATGGTTGGGGAGGCAGTGGTTGCTGCAAGAACACAGCTAGTAGCTGGAAAAGTATGAGCATATCAATCGAAATTGTATACAAGATATTACAATGTTGAGATAAATAGTCACGCATGATATGTATGTCATCAACCAAAAACAAGCTACAGTGATATGAATATGGACATATGTATGAATATCTCTAATATCATTCATGTTGCAGTGCCATTATAAAATATGGATCCCTGGAAGAGTTGCATCTCAAACATTGTGACATGGATAGATGCCCACCAAATTATACATATTAACAAATAATTTCTATTATTTGATAGTGAACTTTCAAATCATAGCAAATCGTCCTATAATTCAGATGATATAAAATAGACCTACAACAGTCACAATAACCAAATGAGCAGCAAGATTTGTTGTATGAAGTCCTGTACTTACCGGAAGAGAGGTTAAGTTCAAAGCCAGCTTTACTAACTCCGGATCACAAGCAATATCAACATGAGTAGCACATCCCTGTTGTCCATGTGTAATATAAAAGAAACAAGTATGAGAAACCTATAGGAACAAATATGGAGAATAAAAGACCCATGTAGATAGATCAGGTGGAACCGTGCAAGCAAAATAAAGAGGGGGAAGGAACTTAATCTTTCAATGAACATAAATAACCAAACTTATCCCAATTCATCTAACTGCAAGCCATGCTAAGTTAGTCAAACAAAAAAAAAAAGTCAAAAAATAAAAGAAAGAAAAACACACTCCGTTCCTTTCCCTGTAAAAGGAATATTTATACTGAATTCTATGAAGTGTCAGTAAATTGTCACTTATGAGCATTGCATCAAATGTTTACCCCAGGTTAATTACCACTCCATAGAATTTTTAAAAAGGAATGCAATTGTGAGATGAACCAATAAATGTGCATGTTTATGTCTTGATGGCTGAAGGGTAGTGCTGGTTTCAAACCCTTAACATGGCCTTTGCAAGTTGAAACACAGGCCATTGAGATGGTTTGAAACCAATAAATGTGCAGGATTATGTCATCTCACTGCAAGGCAGTATATGCTGTAAATGAATTGTTTTATAGTTATTCCTTCATAAACTTCAATGAGCAATTATGGAAAGCACAAATGCTAGTTAATCGTCTATAAAGTTCACCAGTAGTACAGCCTATGACAGTTCCCTATTGTCCTATCATTGCCCTTTCTTCAAACTGAAAGGCACCATTCACCTTATCCATTAGAATTTCCAAGTAAAATTTTCTCCATTTCACCTTCCTCCCATTTATCCCTTTAATCTAGATTTAAGGCTCGCTATTGATCACTATAAACTCTTCTTTATATTTCCTATGTTTGTCCATATTTAGATCCCAATTTCTGTTACTAATAGAATTCCTCCAATGAATAAGTTATATTATGTTATTTTATTGTAACAATTTTGACATGCCTCTGGTTATGAAAAGCTGTGTTTTTTTTATAGTGTGATATCTAGGACAGGGTCAACTTCACTTGAGTTAATGCTTGTTCCTCATCT